>OU696587.1:545251-764061 GCA_916048095.2 Sacculina carcini | reverse complement strand
TGGGACGAATGTAGTTCTAACTAACTAAAAGCAGTGAAGCCAGAAATTGGAGATTGGATGTGCTCTTATCGCCGGAAGAGGTCCGAGGAGGTGGCACTCTGTCGTCTGCGTGTGGGTCACATGTACGACACGCATCGCCATCTTCTACTCGGACAACCTGAACCCACGTACAGCGCATGTAATGCACTTCTCTCCGTGCAACACATCCTGGTGGAATGTCCATCATTCTCAGAGGCGCGTCAACGCTGTCTTGGATCCGTTCGGACTATTGTCGAGGTTATTGGACATGAGCAATCGGCGGTCATTGAGGGCCGCATTTTCGAATTTTTACGGCTTTTACGGCTTTGAATTATATGTATTGACATTCACATTCATTTTTTCCATCATCACCCTTATGTATTTCATTGGTCCATTCTTCATATTCATTAATTAATGTGCTTTAACATTAAATAGAATGGGGCTGTCGTATGGTCCTAGAGGCCGGTGCACCCCAAAACACAAATCAACAACAACAACCAACGAATGTCGCAGCGCACGCGAATATCACGCCCATACCAAAAGGAACCAATTCAGCTGATGTTGCAAACTACCGGCCGATATCAATTACGCCGATTCTGTCCAAAATATTCGAGCACTTGATATCTTCCAGACTGTCCAAGTACCTGGAGAGCAACAATCTGCTGTCGGAAAACCAATTTGCATACCGCAAATAACTCAGCACGACTGACGCTCTGCTTACTATCACGCATGAGCTCCAGCAAGTGCTAGACAAAGGCAGTGAAGCCTGGATTGTGCAGTTGGATTTCTCGGCAGCATTTGACCGGGTGAGCCACCAGGGTTTGTTGCAAAAACTGAGAAACATTGGAGTCGGCGGCCGCTTGCTAAGTGTTTTGCATCAATTTCTCTCCAATCGCGTGCAACGTGTTGCCATCGATGGCGCATACAGTGGCTGGCAGAGCATTGTGTCCGGTGTCCCGCAGGGAAGTGTGTTGGGTCCTATTTTGTTCATCATTTACACCGCTTACCTGTACACAACCACACGCAACCCTGTATATGGATATGCTGATGATATCACCTTGATGGCTGTAATTTCATCTCCTTCAGACAGACCACAGGTGCGTCGAACGGTCAACGACGATCTCAGCAGCGTCCTGAAGTGGTGTGAGAGGTGGAATATGATGCTGAACACTTCGAAATCTAAATGCTTGTTGGTTTCTAGGTCACGTACCGTACAGCCTTCACATGGAGCTATCCTCATAAATGACGCCCAACTCAGCGTGTGTGATGAGCTCAAAATATTGGGAGTACATGTAGACACAAAACTGACATTTGAGAGTCACATTCGGAAGCTAGTATGTTCGGCATCGCGGAAACTGGGAATTATAAGAAAGGCATATCGGATGTTCGGAAGCAGCACAATCTCAAAAAGTTGTTTTCGCTGTTTCATTTTGCCAATTCTGGAGTACTGTGACCCCGTGTGGTCTTCTGCTGCGGATTGTCACCTCAATCTCATCAACAGAGTTGTTAGAACTTGCAAGTTCCTCTGTGGTGACTTGGTTATTGGTGAATTTTGCCATCGTCGAAGGGTCAGCAGCGTGTGCATGCTGTACAAGATCAATCACAACGTCCATCATCCGATGAGCAAGTCAATTCCTGATAATTTCGTGGCAGCAAAAAGCACACGGTTTACATCCAAACAGCATTCCCAGTGCATGGCTCCAATTCGTTGTCGTACAAAACAATTCCAACGTTGCTTTCTTCCGGCCACTGTGTCTACTTGGAACACGTTGAAGGAGGAGGCTTTCTCACAGAACAATTTGAAGAAATAAAAGGCCAAATGAAATGAAATGCTACTGAAAGAGCGGAATTGACTTTTGAGTCTTATTAATTGTATATTTATTCATATTTATTGTTATTTATTCATGCTTATTGTTAAATATTTTCTATTTATTTATATTTATTCTTATTTTACTCTCTATTTATTACTATTTATTATTGGTTGTTGTTATTTATTAAATTATACTTTTACTCAGTGTTGGCTGTTGTTTTTTATTGAACAATATTTATTGTTTTTGCTGTTTATTGAATCATATTTATTGTTTTTGTTGTTTATTGAATCATATTTATTGTTGTTGCTGTTTATTGAATCATATTTATTGTTGTTGTTGTTTATTAAATCATATTTATTGTTGTTGCTGTTTATTGAATCATATTTGTGGTTGAATATATTGAATTAATGGTGAACACAAATGCACAATGTAAACACGGACTCCACTGAGCCAGCAACACAAACTACACAGTTACAATACAATATGCGTATCACAACGATATCTCCACCGCACTCGCACACACTTCTCTCCTCACGCCGAGATTCAACACCGCACTGTCTCCCATCAACACGACACTTGATAAATATACGCATCGCTGCCACCTGATACCTCGTCAGCACCTTGCAACGAGTGCATTGTGCAAACATACACCCGCACACAAGCATACATACACAATGCCGAACACTACGCCAGCAAATGCAAGCACACACACACACACATGCACACACACACACACACATGCACACACACACACATGCACACACGCACACATGCACACACACATGCACCTAACGAAAACCTTCAACTCCAACAATATGACAACATAATATATCAAAACCACATCCCCCCTTGATCTCAAGATCACTCGGACACGTAATCATTCATCCAGACCGGAGGTAGTCTCTCTCGTACACTTCGTCTAGGACTTTGCCTGATGAGCGCTTCCGAAGTTGGTGTTTCGCTGGCCTCAGAGTGATCAACGTTCTCTCCGTCAGCCGGAATGACCACGGGTCTCAAGTCCAATATGTGATGAGGTACACCATCCACCGACACATTATTTGACGAGTTCACCCCCGTTACAGTACCACGGGTCCACTGCGAAGTACACTTCCGATCTGGTGGTTTTAACCACACTTCCTCACCGATGTGAACAGCACATTCGTCCGAATCATTATCGACAGTGCATTCTACAAATGTATTTCGCCACTCATACAAATGTACATTGCGATGGGGCACTGACGATTCCTCCACACCAACCCTCGGAGACATGTTATACCAGTATACCGCCGTAGTCCGTGGTATGTTACTTCTTTCGGCGAGCGCTTTTATCGTCCGATGGTGGCGTTCAATAATGCCATTGCCGTTAGGCCGGTAGGCTGCGCGGTAAAACGGCCGAATCTTCCACTTGTCCAGCAGCTCCTGCATTTCTCTGGAACGAAATGCTCTCCCGTTGTCCATTAACAGCTCACGAGGTGGTCCTCTCTCTCGGAAAACTTCATCCAGATGCTAACATAGCTGCTCCGCTGTCTCAGACCGAAGCTCACGGGACACAGCAGATCTACCTGGTCCGCAATCAACAATCGACAAGTACTGATGGTGTTCATAGTGGGTCACATCCACGGCCAGTCTGCACCACACGTCGTTCACAATAAGATGTCCTGCAGCATGGCGTGAAGGAGCGGGATCAATGGATTGACACCGCTCACAGGCTCTCACCACTCGCCGCACAGCGTCGCGTGACACACTAGGGTCCGCTTGTCGGGCTAAGAAAAGAGTCCTGTCTACGCCCATGTGATGCATGCCATGCATCTGCCGAATTTCATCTGCAGTCATTGCACATATATAACTGTCTTCTTTGTCATGTTCACAGCCGCTTTTGACGGCATTTCCAGCTTTGACTAACCATCCCTTTTTCACGCGAGTCATTTCATCAGCTTTATTCTGCGTGGTCGGAACACTCGTGACGGATATTTTCAAACTAAGTTCTGCAATGAGATCGCTCAAAATTCCCAATCTTCTCTTGATCAAGACTTACGCTGCGCCCTTTGTCTTCACTCTTCTTTCCCTGTCGATCACTGTGCTTACCCAGCCGACTACTGTTGCAGAATCTGTGCGAATATCAATATCCTTCAATTGTCATTTCACCGCCATGTTCACACCTTTCAGTACTGCATCAAGTTCCGCCACATTGATATGATGTACATCATCAATTTTCCTTTGCCAAGCAGCATCTTCAACAATGTGGCCCTCAATCTCCACTGCTGCACCAATTGCAATGCTGCTCGCATCGCACCACACGACACCTTTTTCAGTGACAGAAACATGCCATTTTCCACCAACCGGATCATCAGATCTCACTCTTTGGACCATATCAGCCACCATCTGCATAACAAAATCGCTAACTGCACTATCCCATTGTATTCCATCGGTATGACGTTTTATGTAGCTACTGGCAATCCTTAGCCACCTAGCAACTGGGTAATGCCCGATCATTTTTCCACACAACGAGAATATATCGCGCTTCGTCATGTTGTCTGAGACGGATGGAATTGCATTGCCCCTGCGAAACACAATACGACCACGATTGTCTTTACTCAATCTGAGACCCAACACAGCACTTCCCTCTATAGACACCGGATCTTTCGCTTGCAGGCCATATTTGTTTAAATGGTCGACGACTTCCCTGCCGGACACAGCCTTTTCGCATACGATAATGTCATCGATGTATGAATCCGTGCTCTTGTTGATGATTTCCGACTGACTCAGAACGGTCCGTACTATTCGAGTCATAATTCTCGGTGCGGAGCACAGTCCAAAACCCAGTCTAGTCAAGCAGAAGACATGGCCATTATATTTCACCAGCTGGTACTTCCATAAATTCGGGGCGATATGCACCTGCAAATACGCGGACTTCAAATCAACGAGTGAAGCTGGTCCAACGATGCGCCTCCACTTCCTCAGCTTCTCTCCGCACACATCTATAAACTCGTCACCCGTGTGGCTACTGACAAATGCATTTAACTCTCGAAAGTCCAGCACTGGTCGCACTTTGTTTTTAGTGAGCTGTACCACTGCCATGAGTGGCAGTACGCCTGCGCAGTCTGAACCAGTCCATGGAACGAGAATTCCTTCCTTAATCCACCGCTTCACCTCGGTGTCAAATTCACCACGGATATCTTCAGTCACTGTCTTGTTGTAACAACCCACTGTTTTTTGACAAGAATGGTTCACCTGCTTTCACCACCCATTCCACTTCCCATTTGTCACCATCGAACACAGCGGTGAAGTCCGGATCAGTGATCTCCAGTCTCCGTTTAGCACAACATTGCGCTTCATCACTTTTGGAAACCTCAGCGCTTGCAACATTGTCATTTGAGCCAAATTTGACTTGAGAGCCACACACAAAAACACCACCAATCTTCTCGATTACCTCCATCCCAATCACAAGGTCGACATCATTCACAATATTATCAACGACCATAGTACACACTCTTAGACACTTTCCAGATATCTCGATATCAATCACAGCCGTGCGACGACACTCTACCCTTCGTCCGTCAAAAGCCGTTAAATAACTACTGCCTGCGATGCAATTAACAAGGTGTGACCGAACAATAGCCCCAGAACAACCAGTATCGACTAGTGCGTGAATCGTCTCACCTGAGAGTTTTGCCTCGACGATTGGCAGTTGGATGGGCGCCTTGACTGATTGCTTGGAGTAGCTGCTGGCGCACCAGCTACTCCTGAACCGTTTCCCTGACGGCACTGTCGAGAAATGTGTCCCTTTCTTCCGCAATTGTAGCACGTAATTGCTTGTCTCTTTGGACACATTCGAGCCATATGAGGTCCATCACACAAGAAACAACTGCCTCTGAACTGCTGAATTTGCTGAGTGTCGACTGGTCTTGCATTTGATTTGCATACGCTCTGTGGTGCAGCCGCAGCCGCGACTTGTCCATCATTCCATTATCATCATCATTCGACACTGCCTCGACTGAAGGTCTTCTGGGACTCACCACTATGGCTGATCTAGGACTCACAATACGACCTGGTGAAGGTGTCATCAGCGCAGTATTCGGCCATGCCATAGCGACGGACGAGTGTCTGCCGCCCATTGCGGGGTTCTGCCATCGCATTCAGTTAAAGCCAGACGCTCAGCCAACATCATATCCGCTTCGCCACCTGCCGCTTTCTGTCAAGGCTGAGGTATCTGCAGAACTGCAACGACTGCAGAACGAAGGGATCATAGAGAAGACCGACGCTTCACAATGGGTCAGTCCTATCGTCGTGGCGAGGAGAAAATCTGGCGGCATACGACTGTGCGTCGATTTACGCGGACCAAACAGTCAAATCATCACTGAAATGCATCCCTTACCGACGCTGTCCGAGATGATGTGCCAATTAAAGGGCACATACTTCACAAAACTGGACCTACGCTCGGCATATCACCAGATGATGCTTCTCCCGGAGTCTCGACAGATGACCGCCTTTATCACTCACGAAGGACTCTTTCAATTCCGACGAGTGCCGTTTGGTCTCGCCTCCGCGGGAGCGGCTTTCCAACGACTCTTGGACAAGCTGCTGACCGGAATAGACGGATGTGTCCACTATTTGGATGACATTGTCTGCTGCCGACGGACTCGAGAGACTCACGATCGGAGGCTTCGTGCGGTGATGAATCGGCTAAATGCGGCAAATGTGACGCTAAACCTCGACAAATCGGCGGTGGCGAAGACCGAGCTTGAGTTCTGTGGCTTGTGTGTGTCAGGCACTGACGTGTCACCATCACACGATCATCTGCGAGCTATTCGTGACGCGCAAGCGCCGTCAGACGCCAAAGAACTGCGCAGCTTTTTAGGACTGTGCGGCTGGCTGTCGCACTTTATTCCGCACTACGCCAGCACTGTGAGCCCGCTACAGGATCTGTTGAGGAAAAATACCACGTTTACATGGATGCAGCAGCACGAGGAAGTGTTCGAGAAAGTCAAGCGGCGGATTGTTTCTGCCGACCCGCTTCGTCGGTACGACACGTCGAAACCGACGATCGTCACAACCGACGCCAGTCAGAAGGGATGCGGCGGCGTTCTATCTCAGATCGGCGACGACGGAGACGAGGCCATCATCTCGTTTTGGAGCCGTAAGCTGTCGCCAGCTGAGCAAAAATATTCAGTCACCGAGCGGGAGACACTGGCAGCAGTTTTGGCTGTTGAAAAGTGGAAGATGTTTTTATGGGGCCGCCATTTCACTCTCCGAACAGACCACAGCGCGCTGAAATCAGTTCTGTCGGCGAACTTCAGTGGACGTGCGGGTGCTCGTGTCGCCCGATGGCAAGCGAGATTGATCCCGTACTCATACAGCGTACAACACGTTCCAGGCAAGTCAATTCCTGGCGCAGATGCACTGTCGCGTCTGCCACCAGCGAGCTCGCACTCGGCATGTGACGAGGACGACGGCGATGAATATGACGTCATCGCAACACTGGACGACGACGAGCCCAGCCTGTCGATGAGCGCGATTCGTGACGCGAGCCGTGCAGACCCGGACATCGTCGCACTTCGCAGGCACGTTCTGGAAGGGTTCCCGGAGGCAGCGAAACAATGCAGCGCGGCTATCAGGCCGTATTTTGCCATCCGTCACGAACTGTCGGTGGACGGCGAGCTGGTCATTCGCGCCGGTCATCAATTAGTCGTGCCAGCAAGGTTGCGGGACGATCATCTATCCCGTGCACACGCGGCGCATGACGGGTGTGTCCGCACCAAGCAGCTACTCCGTAGCCTGGCGTGGTGGCCGGGCATGGACGCCGACGCTCAGCGGGTTGTCGACAGGTGTGCAGCATGTCAAACGAGTGATAAGGTGCTGTGCAACCGCACGCGCATCGCTCCACTTCAGCCTGTTGAGTTGCCCGAGCGGCCATGGGCAAAACTGGGCGTCGACATCGTCGGACCGCTGAACAGAGCGCCAGAGGACTGTCGGTTCGCGGTGACGCTCGTTGATTACTACTCAAAGTGGGCGGAGGTGTGTATGACCCCGTCGGCTGAGACGTCACACATAATCGAGTTTCTCGAGAGCGTGTTCACCCGAGAAGGATATCCTGACCAAATCGTCAGTGACAACGGGCGCCAATTCGTCGGTGGCGACTTTCAGTCGTTCCTGAAGCAACGAGATATTGAACACCTGCGATCAGCCGCCTACTGGCCCCGCGGGAACGCCGCTGTTGAGCGCTTCAACAGGACGTTCAAGTCGTGGCTTCAGGAGCACCACAAGGGCGCGTTCAGAGAGCGCGTCAGGCGTCTGCTGGCTCAGTATAGAGCCACCCCGCACTGTAGTACGGGTTGTGCACCATCAGTGCTGCTCCACGGCCGCGCGATCCGACTGTCTCTGCCCGTGCCGGTCACGACGACGCAATGCGCGCCTGGAGACGTGCGCACACGTGTGGAGCGACAGCAGCGACGCAACAAGAAAAATTACCATCGCCGTCACGCTGCACGAGAGCCGAAGATCCATCCAGGCGACGCGGTGCATGTTCGTTCTCCGGGACGAGTGTCGAAAATGTCTCCGCGTTTCAGTCCGCCGCAAAAAGTTGTGGCCAGAAGAGGATCGTCGTTCCTGTTGGAGGACGGAAGCGTGCGAAATCCGGCTCAGTTGGCCAGAGCCAAGGAAGCAGTGAATGACGACGACTTCCTGTGGCACGACCCGACGACCGTCGACACCGACCAGGGCACACAGCGCCGTAACGGCCCAGCCTCGGTCAGTCATGATGTGCCAGACGACGGGACGACAACGACGGACACTTACGAGCTGCAGCCGTCGTCGAGAGGACGTCGCCGATGGCTGCCCTCTAAATTGCGGAGTGCATAGGGAAAGCTTTGAAGTGTGGGGGTATGTAGTATAGAGCTATAAGGCGCCACCTATTGGACCCTGTAAATGTCAGTGTGATTGTGCACTATAGGATCGCAATGGGTTGGGCGTTACCGGTAGCGAGCGAATGGTCTATTGCCGGTAGGCATGATTGGTTGTGTGCAATAATTCACCGAGGGTATATAACTGGGTCGCTCTAGGTTTGTAGGTCACTTGTGTTGAGAGCTTTGACGTGTGCATGTATTGTTTCTCGTGTGTATCGTGTCTCTTCGGCCCGCTCGATATTACATCCACATTTGGGAATGCTTGTGAATCTCGCATATCTGTGATCTTCCTACAATTTGATGTGTCTTTGATTATATTTTCTTGTTCTTGAAGTCTCTATTTTTGTTTTTGAGATCCATTTGCATAAAACCTCCCAACATCACGATCACGAGATGACATATTGTACAAGGAAAATAATCATCATCATCAATCAACCAATCATGTCAGTATCAACATTCCGCTTTCAATTGTTTATAATTTTCTATATAATTGTACCCTATAGCTCATGGTAATTAGGGGCAACGTCAAATAAGTGGGTGGGCCTGGAAGGCTGAAGTTCCCGGAAAAAAAACGATCAAGGCCGCTGTGACGGCCCAAGATGCGACCTGAAAGATCAGATGAAAGGTTGAGGGTTAGCCTTTGCAACGGCCAAGATGCGACAGCGACGCTTACGACGCGTTTAAGGCATTCAATGCCTTCACCGAATATTTATTCCTTCAATGAGACTTGTAGGGTCTGTTATTATTAGGGCTGTCAAAAAAGTAACCTAAAAATCAGAAAAAGGTAACTTTATTTTTGAGAAAATTAACCTAAAAAAGTAACCTAAAAATAACCCATGAATTTTAATGTTATTATCACTTTTGTATCGCTTCATCACATGTTTATCACGCCTTTTCTGATTAGTACACTATATGAAATACACGGCTTGTTGTTTGTTTGTGAACATATAAAGTAACCTAATAACTAGGGCTATCAAAAAAGTAACCTAAAAAATAGAAAAAAGTGATCTCATTTTCAGGAAAAAGTAACCTTAATATATCCTTGTGCTCGTTTGCAAATGATTAATTTTTGTTAATGCCCACAAAGCTGTTTTTCTCCTCTTAGGTTTTGGTGACATTTCTACAACAAAACACCAAAAAAACATCCCAATACAGGCGAAAAACAATTGGAACAATTCAGCGATGTAGAATACTATTAACAATTGCGACACGGTTATGCGGCACAGAACACAACACAGCACAAATTTAGGCGATGCATAACACAGCTGAACATTAAATTTCAAACTTGGCTGGATGATTTTTGTGAAGAACAATTGTAGTACTTAATCATATATTTTTTCACATTGGAGGGTGAAAAAATCCTGTCTTTGGCAAGCACTTTGTTCAGCATCGAGAAGGACCTCTCGACAGCTGCTGATGTTGGCTGGCATTTTTGTAGAAGATCGTACGTAGCAGGTGATACTTGACTGTTGTTCATGCTGACAATTCCCACCAAGTCGTTGCTCTCAAGGCGTTTCTTTATGTAGCTGGAAATTTGACACGGATCCTTGCCGAGGTTCAATTCAGTTAACTCTCTGACAGCCTCTTCAATTGTGTAATGGGATGACTCTAGCATTTTCACTAGCTCGGCAATGCATGCATAGTTTCTCTTCAGCGCCAAGAGATCCATCGCCAAATTTGTGCTCTCCACACTCTCTTTCGCTCGCTGAACTATGATTCCGTCGTCTTCATAGCTTTCGACAATGTGCCGAACCGTCGGTAGATGCTCGGCATAGTAAAACGCTGCTTCCAGCCAATTGGTCCATCGCGTCACGATTGGCTGTGGAGGATACCCTATTTCGGCAAACTTATTTCTTCTATGTTTATTTTTTACCGTTGACGCTTTTACCTGAGCAATAAGATTGTTCACTTCTCTGTAAAAACCTCTAACTTTCATTGCACAGTTGTGAAGGAGATGTGCAACGCAAGTGACATGAAACAATGTTGGATATAATTGTTTCAATGTCTGCGCTGCATAAACCATGTATCGAGCCGCGTCAGACACGAGTAGACAAAAATCCTGTCGAGCAACTCCCAGGTCCTTAACAGCATCATCAACAATGTGTATGATGAGCTGCGCATTCACCGCACTCTCAACGTTCTCGCACCTCCACAAATATGTATTGCTTGGATCATCGATCGATCCAGCCAGAACATTAACAAACTTCGTTCCAGAAACATCGCTCTCGTCCACCATTAGGAAAATTTTCTTTTTATCCAATTTCCTTCTCACTGAGTCAAACTCGTCCTGTGCCAGCTTATTCACGATATTTCTGCACGAGGTTGCAGATGGTACATTCTTTCCATCATTTTGAAAAAGCTTTCTGATACTGGGGTCCGACAGCTTATGCAAAGGAATATTTGCCTCAAGAAAGGCATTCACCAGCTTTTCCGGAAAGTCGCTGTATTCTTCCTGAATCAACACCTGTTTTGATGTGCTGCGGAGCGCACTCGGCAATAACCTTTGATGTTTGCCGGTGGCACGATGTTTGTCCACATAATGACGTTTCTCATATTTAACAGTTGTATGACAAAGCATGCAGACAAGTTCATTCTTGACAGAAATAGCGAACTCTTTGCCAAATTCGGCTACGATAGAACGCATTTTAGATGTGCTACTTCTTGCGATTTTAGGCATATCGGTTGATAAATTGATACACAAAGTTGGACTAACAACGTGATAGCAACTCACAAGCGCTTCAACAAGACAATGGACTTTATGAGCATCATAATTATTTCATATGAGTGTGAGGTACTTCTGTCGGTGTCACGTGATTCAGCTTGTTTCTTTGCGCCAATATGTATGAATGTGTGTGCGTGAACATAGCACGTGTGTGAGTCCATGTCTACATGTAACAATAATTTGCTGACTGCATTATTATAAGGGGGCACTGATTCGTCTCTTGAGTTCGACCGTGGGAAAATGACACTGTCTCACGCTGCAAACATCACATGATACTCCCTGTCTCGTGCGTATTGACAAGTGTTACTATGCAGTATCGAGTATTAAGAGTTTAGACGTTGTACTATCCCACGCTCCAAACATGTACTCTGACTCATGTGAGCTTCTTGATATAAAGAGAAGCAATCCAACGTATCCAAAAGCATATACATTAGCCAGTACCACAGAATAGAATATAATATCAATAGTAAAGAAGTTGGTAATAAATAGCAAGCAAATATAAGCTTGGTAAGCAATATACATGTGTAAGCAAGCAAATGTAAAATTTTAACAGCCAAACAAAAGGCATATTTTCATCTTCAGAGCTTATATATCATCCAATTTTCCTCCTTATTCTAATTTATACACTTTGTATGCCTGAAAAAAAGTTATCAAAACCAGTGATCAAGTAACAAAATAACATAAATATGCCAAAGTTTAACTCACAATGGAAAAGTAACCTAAAAGCAAAAATTGTAACCTAAAAGCAAAAAAAGTAACCTAACGATGAAAAAGTAAATTTTGGTAACCTAATAACTTTTTTAATAATTAGCATATGCAAATTTTTCATGCAGTTTTAGGCATCTCATGAAAAAGTGACCTTTAGATGAAAAAGTAACTTTATTAACTTTTGACAGCCCTATATATCACACATATCACTTCAGCTCTCGGGTAGTGGCTAAGGCGCTGAAATCTTGTGTCAGAGGCTCGCGGTTCGAATCTGGGCCCGCGTGCGAATTTTACTATCCGCTTGAGTTTACTGGGAGGCTGCGCTGTAGATTGGTTCATAACGAGACGTGTCTTATAATCAAAATACGGTGCGCGCTTAAAACAACAATTAATATTAATCAAAATAAATCATTTCAGCAGTTACTTCAGCTAATATGAAAGGTTTATTTCATCACAGAGCTATTGATGTTTTCTTGTTTGTGTTCATTATATGTTATTAGGAAATTCCTGGAGCTGGTTCCAAGGTGCAAAAGGAATTACGACTGATAGTCTAAATTCAGCATGTTCTCATTCCCAGATAAGCAAGAACTACTATAAAGCGTGACATGGAATTATCCTAGCACACCGGATCACCTTCAATCATATCAACATCATAGAGATTGTGTGAATCACGCTTAAATCAGGTATTAATACCAATCGTTTGTGCTTTATGTAGAATATACACAAAATCCTGTGTAGTCATGCTCGAAATTATTGATCATTGTACGGTTTGTCGCTCAAAGCTGTTCGTCCGTCGAGTATTGAAAGACAAAATATTAAGCTTGTGCTGAATGTTGGGAGTGATTTCGCGGTGTTGGCTCTAAGATCATTGGGTGCTACAAATAATCCTGACCCTCTGCCGCCGGTCAAGCAACACGGACAACAATATCTATCATCGTTTGCATATCTTTTGACCTGCATTGATAAAACAACATGATGGGTGGAAGCATCTCAGCTACACGAAATCACCGCTGCCTCTGTGGCCAACGCATTTCTTGACACCTGGGTGTCGCGCTTTGGTGTACCCTTGTACGTGGTCACAGACAGAGGAGCTCAGTTTGAGTCGGAGCTATTTAAACACCTTGCGAATTATATTGGCTTCCACAGACTACGCACCACGTCGTACCACCCCCAATGCAATGGTGCCATCGAACGTGTTCACCGGACACTTAAGACGGCAATCATCGCACGTAAAGAGGAGTGGCTCAAGGCACTTCCAGTGGTGCTGTTGGGACTAAGGTGTATGCCCAGCCAGTCGGGTGCGTCGCCGTTCACAGCATTGACGGGCAGCGAGCTGATGCACCCACGTGTAGTGGCGACAGACAACCTGGAGTCATCATGTTCTCCTGACTTCATCAGCAAGCTCGCTCGCCATATGCGCGAAGAGGATTTCTCCAATCTTTCGGAAGGCTCATGTCACGCGAAGACCACGTCGTACATTCCGCGATCGCTGTTGGAATGTTCCCATGTTTGGATTCGAGTCGACCGAATCAGAAGGCCACTGGAAGCGCCGTATGTCGGCCCGCGTGAGGTGCTGGAGCGACATGAGAAAACATTCACAGTTGAACTGCCGTCTGGGGACACCCAGGTGGTTTCAATCGACCGCCTCAAGCCGGCCGTTGTGCGGGAGTCGCCTGTGGATTGTCCTGTTACTCCGTATCGTGCAGCACTTCCTGACGTCAAAAATAAACCGACTCCTGCACCTCGTTCGTTGCGCACAGCAGTCACTTCATCAGAGTCGTACACAGCTGCAACACGGACCGCGGCGCCTCGTTCTGCTCCGTCGCCGGTGACAGCCCGTTCGGGCCGCAGGGTTCGTTTTAAGCCTGCCGCCGAGTACGTATACTTTTGAAATTGTCATGGTGTTTTCCTGCCTTTGTTGTATTCGACTCCCGATGCGACCCAGGTTCTTATTAGTGCATTTCTCTGTCGTTACTTAGCAATGTTCTCTCAACGTAATTTGAATATAATCATGAAAGTGTTGGATCGATGTACGTGTACATATTCTAAGTATACTATGTATACCTCTTAGGTGTACACCTAGGTGCATTTTTCAGATACTTGTGTAACGCTATAGTTTATTTTCGTATGCCTTGTGTATGTGTGTGGTTTAAACGAGTATGTAGGGAGGTGTGAATGTGTATATTGTGGGTGAATGTGTATTTCAGTATGTGTATACAAGCCAACAAGAGGGTCACATTGCCAGAAATTGCCCAATTCGTAGAAAACGACAGCAAGTGTGCTTCAACTGTGGCGCGTCCGGTCACACTGCAAAGAACTGTCGCAAGTCGGAAAAATTGCGAGGGGGGCCGGCTCAATCTTCAGCGTAAGAACCTGTCGACCCCCCGATAATTCCAGGTTGTTGATAAAGGTGTGGTGTGATGATGTGAAACGACCTATGTCCGTTCTCGTCGACACTGGCAGTACGAACTCCATTGTCATGACGAAATCAATCTTACGTATGGTACCAGAGCAAAAATGTGCATTCAACCTGCAGTTGTTGAGTGGTGTAAGCGTTACCGCCAGTAAGAGCTTTATTCTCAAAAATGTTCGATTTTCTTCTGATGGTTGTGTCAAAATCAAGTCGCTGCGCGTATGGTTGTGCGATTCTAACTATCGTCCACCGTTTGACATTATTTTCGGTATGGATGCAATATTGGCAGCCGGTGGAATGAATGTTTCGCCTAGATGGCAAAGTGTCGTTTGGTGTTTCAAGTACAGGTGCACCGTGGGGATCTTGTCAGCAAAAGATTCCTTCACTTGATGCTGCAAAGCCTCAAGCTGCTGTGCTGCAGTCGACGCCAAACCACACAGGGACCTCCACATTGGAGATAGTGGATTGTGATTTCAAGGCATTCTTTGACGGGAGGAAGTGGATTGTGAACTGGTTCTGGGAGAATGAAGTACCCAATAGAAGAATGAATTGTGCGAACTATGCTATTAAGCCGACAGAAAAAGCTGCTTTTGAAGCCGAGGTTAATTCGTGGATCGAGGAAGGTGTACTCATTCCCTACGACGAGAAAATGCATGGTGTCATTGAAGCAAAATTGTCCTTGTTTGCAGTCAAACAGAAGGACAAAATCAGACCCGTGATGGATTATAGGCGATTGAACTGATATATTCTGAGTGCTCCTGGTATGGATTCGGCAGTGAGTGATGAAAAGCTCCGTAAGTGGAGGCGCATGGGCAGTGATGCGACGATAATTGATTTGAAAAAAGCCTATTTCCAGATACATATGGCAACCGAACTACAAATATATCAAGTGGTGGAATTTATGGGGAAGCAGTATACCATGACCAGGCTGGGTTTTGGACTATCAATCGGTCCCAAAGTCATGACGGGAATACTGAAGAAAGTTTTTCTCAAAGCCGATTTCGACACCAGTGGAGTTGACTTTTACATCGACGATGTGATAGTGGATAAATCTCGTGTAAGACCAGAACAAGTTGTTCAGCATCTGCAAAAATATGGTTTGATCACAAAAAGTCCTTGCGATCTGAACGGTGCCAGAGTACTCGGACTCAAAGTGGAAACCAAGCCATCTGGAGTGCAGTGGCAACGAGATGGTGATGTTCCCGTTGTGCCAGATGTTTTGACAAAAAGGTCTCTGTTTTCATTGTGCGGCAATTGGATCGGTCACTTTCCTATAGCCGGTTGGCTTCGAGTCGTATGTTGACTAATCAAGCGGCGCGCGTCTGAAGGCTTAGAAAACAAGTCGAATGCGCATTGGGATGCAGAAGTAGATGAACATACTGCAATAATTATTAAATCAATCGCCGACGAAGTGAAACATCAAGATCCGGTACGTGGTTTTTGGTGTGTTGAGGATCGCCGACCCAGGATATGGGTCGATGCCAGTAACATCGCCACTGGCGTTGTTCTTACAGTGGATGGAAAACCAGTGGAAGATGGTTGCTGGCTGAGGAAGCCGAACGACTCTTCGCATATTAACGTGGCTGAGTTAGACGCGGCGGTTAAAGGAATAAATTTGTGCTTGAAGTGGGGATTCCGAGAAGCTGAGTTGATAACAGATTCGTCTGTCGTTCATGTTTGGCTGACCAGCGCGGTTCATAATACACATCGGATTCGAACACACGGCATGTCCGAAATGCTGATCCGCAGACGACTGGATGTAATCCGTGAATTGCTGGCATCGTTTTCACTGGAACTGCATGTGAGACAAGTAGACAGCAAAGAAAACATCGCCGACGCCATGACACGTCCACCCCGTTTCCTGCCGTTACTGTCTTCTGGTTCAACAAGTGGATGTTACGCTCTAACCAGGGATGAGCGCGAGGTCATACAAGGCATCCACGATAGCAGTGGGCACATGGGTGTACAGCGTACGAAGGAACTCGTTTCAAATGTGTTTCCATCTTTGAGCTCGATTGAGGTGGACGAGGCGATACGTCATTGCGAATCATGTCGTCGGATAGATCCGGTAAACCGCACAAAGAATCATCATGGCTCACTCAGTGTTCCCGCCGTATGGAGAAGACTTGCAATAGATATTACGTACTACAACCATGCCGCGTACTTGTCCATCATCGACTGCTGTTCTAGGTTTACTATCTGGAGAAAATTGAGCAATGAAAATGCTGCGTCGGTGGTTGCCGCTCTGGAGAGTGTATTCGTTGATTTTGGTCCACCCTGTAGCGTTTTATCCGATAATGCGCCGGTATTTCTCAGTACTGAGTTCTCCAGCCTTCTGCACGAGTGGGAGGTTTATCATGAAAAGTCGTGTGCATATCGTCATCAAGGAAATGGCATATGTGAACGTGTACATCGCACTATCAAACGAATGGCGTCCAGCACAGGATGCACAATCGGTAAAGCAGTGTTTTACTACAACGCGAAGACAATTCAATCTACCAGTGAGACGCCATTTGCAAGTGTTTTCAGAGCCGCACCGCAACTACCGAGAATACGTCGAAGTCGTGTTCTGACATCTACCAAGTTACGTCAAACTTGGACGAATTCGTGCCGTAGTGATGGAGTTTCATGCATGTACAAACCTGGTGACATGGTATTTCTACGCCCACCGGATGGTCGCTGCACTACAAAATGGACAGGACTGCATCGAGTGGAAAGTGCGAATAGATGGACAGTAAATATTGGTGATGGTGTCAACAGACATGTGTCGCATGTTCGTCCAGTGGTACGTTCGTCAGCCGCACGGATCAGTCGCACGATCGTGTCTTCTGTTCCTGTACAACATTCCAATGGATCCAGTGCTGACAGCGAAGATACGGCACGGAATGTAGTTTCACTACAGGACTCAAACGTTCGTGATGAAGTCCCTGCTACTGGGCGGTACAATTTTCGTGAGCGGGCCAACTTGAGGCGACCTGCTCGTTATCGGTCGTAGTGTACGATTATATTCCTGCGTGTATTGTTCATTTGATCAGTTGATGTTTATGTTACAACGTATTTGTGGGAGGTTTTCCAAGTTTGTGGTGATATTCCTTTGCTGACTCGGGGGAGTGTTAGAGTTGATTAACCCTTTACCGGGCACTACTAGAAATAATGAGAAATTCAATTTTTTGACCTTAGACCATGAAAGTACATCAAATTCTAAGATATTTTTACTCTTGAACTTTTTCCGAAATTTTTGGTTTTGAGGTTGCAAATTGCAAATCCGCAAGTGATCATATATGATCCCTTGCCGGCCTATGGTAAAAAAATGTTCTGATTTTGCAAAATCTAATTACATGCTAGAAGGAAAATAAATACACCATCTGAAAGCTGAAAGACTGTATTACATGAATATAACAAAATAAAAAATGTTTGGTACATAATTTGAGCATAATATAATTATGAACACACCCCTCCGCACTTTCACTTATTGTCCACAATAGTCCACAAAATCACACTTTTATCACCTTTCACAACACTCCCACACCCTTTACCACCTTGTCCACCTATGCCACTGCCTCATGGTAGGTAATGAAGCAGTTCCTCTCCGCATTGAGGCATAGGTGGACCTTGCAAACTCTGCAGACGAAGTGGCTGCGGACGATTTGGTTCTGTCGGCTGCAGAGTTTGCAAGTCTGGCGCGTCTTGTTGTAGATGGGGACGTGGAAGAGGGTCTTGTCGAACCTCACATCCGACTCAGGCTTCTGGCATCGCTGTCCTCGTGAGGTCTGTGGTAGGAAGGGGCCAGCTGCAGGGGACGACAGTGAGTTGCTTCTCGACAGCCGGTTACCGAGGAGGTTCTTGCAGTTCCGTATGTCTTTGTAGACCTGAAGACGGAAATCCTTCAATGGCAATGATCGTGTCTCATCCAGAGCCTTGCAGTCCCTCCTGTAGAGCAGCCAGCCATTGCACACCGGGATGTCCAAGCAGTACGCAAAGAGGCGCATGTACCATCTCTTGGACTTCATCGGTGTGCGGTAGAGGTGGACCAGCATGTCACTCTTGTCAATCCCCCCATGTGCGCGTTGTAGGACTTTATGACCTTGGGGCAGACTACTTCTTCCTTCTTCTTGGTGTCCTTTGAGTAGCGTAGGCAGGTGGAGACCGGTTCCACCCCAAAGTCATTTGACAACATCGT
The DNA here is from genome assembly GCA_916048095.2 of Sacculina carcini. Lineage (NCBI taxonomy): Eukaryota > Metazoa > Arthropoda > Thecostraca > Sacculinidae > Sacculina > Sacculina carcini. The sequence goes on along the minus strand of OU696587.1, from coordinate 745,307 downwards.
CACCACCACAGCAAGCTACTGTGGTAAAGAGCGCGTGTGCATCGCTGTGAGATACCGCGTTTCAAGTAACGGCGACCCCATGAGACAACGTTAGGTGCGATGTCCTTGTCAAGGCCAAAGGCGAGCAGGGTTCGTTCGGTGATCGGCGGTGATCGTGCGTGCGCTGTCTGTGCGTTGTGATTTGTGTGACATAGTCTGTGTGTGTTACTATTTGTGTGTGTTACTATTTGTGTGTGTTTATATATATATATATATATATAGTCTGTGTTACACTTTCATAACAATTTATTCATCACAAAACAATCGTATAAGATGGAACGCTTTCTCAAACCAGAGAGGTTGGACTGTGACCCGTCCTCGTCTTCAGCGACACAAGAGTGGAAACACTGGTTCAAAACTTTCTAGCTTTTTGTGACAGTCGTTCCTCAAGGAAGCGCCAACAAGTTGGGACTACTAGTCAATTTTGTGTCTTCAAAGGTGTACGGTACTATTTCTGACTGTGATACGTACGAAAAAGCTATCAAGTGTCTCAAGTCGCAGTATGTCAGACCGTCAAACGAAGTGTTTGCCCGTCACCGACTGGCCACTCGGCGTCAGCAGGTGGGAGAATCTCTTGACGAGTATTTTCAGGCTCTCAGCAGAGAGTGCAATTTCCAGGCCGTCACTTCAACGAAATATTGTGAAGAGTCTATACGTGACGCATTCATTGCTGGACTTCAGTCGTCAGCTATACGACAGCGCCTCCTGGAGAGTACAACATTGGAACTGACTACCATGTTTGACCAAGCGCGAGCTCTAGAGTCGGCTCGCAATAACTCTGTTGTCTACGGTGAAACTCATGCGGCATGTGTCCCGGCCGACTCACTCTGTGAAAATAATGACACCACTGCTGTTACATGTGCTGTGAGTGCGAAATGTTTCTTTTGTGGTTTACAAAGACACCCTCGCTCAAGGTGTCCTGCTCGAGAAGCTGTCTGTCATAAATGTCAGAAAACTGGTCATTTTGCCAAAGTGTGTCGTGGAAGGCCGACAGGTGCTGCAAATACAGACGTGGATTCTGGCGGCAAAATTATAGCATCTACTACGTCGGCAGCCACTCCGAGCTTATTGTCAAAGGCGGCTGTGAAGGTTTCATTGCTAACGAGGAGGTTGACGGTCTCGTAGATAGTGGTAGCTCGGAAAGTTTCATTCATCCGTGTCTCGTTAAACGCCACTCGCTAACTGTTCAGCCATCACCCAGTACTGTTTCCATGGCTTCAACTTCGTTCTCCACGCGAACGTCTGGACACTGTCTGGTCAATATCAGAGTTAATGGTCGACAATACGATAGGGTGCGTTTGACAGTCCTGCCTCAATTGTGTTCAGATATTATTCTGGGTCAAGATTTTCAGCAAATGCATGACAATGTCGTTTTGAAGTACGGAGGAGATCTGCCACCTCTCGTTGTCTGTGGCTTCAGTGCCATGAAAGTGGACCCACCTGAACTTTTCAAAAACATGACAGAAGATTGTCATCCGATTCCAACCAAGTCCAGGAGGTACTCACATCAAGATCGGCTGTTCATCGAGAAAGAGACTCAGCGGCTGTTGAAGGAAGGAGTCATTGAACCGTCAAATTCTCCTTGGCGTGCACAGATTGTTGTGGTCAAAGATGACACGAAGAAATGGCGCATGGCTGTTGATTATTCGCAGACAGTAAACAAGTTCACGTTTCTCGACAGCTACCCTTTACCACGAATTGACGATACCGTGGACAAAATTGCGCGTTACCGAATTTTCAGCACGATAGACTTGAGGAGTGCGTATCATCAGATCCTAATTCAGAATGAAGACAAGCCATATACGGCGTTTCTAGCTGGCGGCCGTTTATATCAGTTTATTCGAATTCCATTCGGAGTTACGAACGGCGTCGCCTGCTTCCAACGGATCATGGATTCTTTGATTCAGGAAGAACAGCTCTCTGGGACGTTTGCCTACTTGGATGACGTCACCATATGTGGTATGACTCAAGAAGAGCATGACTCAAACCTTGAAAAGTTCATTGCAACGGCGAAAAGAAGAAACATCAGCTACAACGATGAAAAATGCTCATTCTCGACAAAGTGTCTCAGTATTCTAGGCTATGTGGTGGAAGATGGCAAGAAACGCCCAGATCCAGAGAGACTTCGTCCTCTACGCGAATTATCTGTACCCAAGGACAGAAAGTCACTGAATCGAACATTGGGTTTGTTTGCGTATTGTTCGCATTGGATCCACAACTACTCTCAGAAGGTTCACCCGTTAAGCAGCACCACTATTTTTCCAGTCTCCAAGGAAGCTGAGATCGCTTTCGAAAAACTCAAGGGTGAAATAGAAAATTCAGTAGTACAAGCGATTGATGAGACACTTCCTTTTGACGTGGAAACTGACGCGTCCCACGTGGCGATCGCCGCTGTACTGGCCCAGAATGGACGCCCTGTAGCGTTCTTTTCAAGAACATTTCAAGGGCCCGAGAAATTATACGCATCGGTGGAAAAAGAAGCGCAGGCCATCATCGAAGCAGTCCGTCACTGGCGTCATTATCTAACTGGAAGATGTTTCATCATAAGGACTGATCAGAAATCTGTGAGCTTCATGTTTGACAAGCAACATATAAGTAAGATAAAGATCGAAATTTTTTTGTGTTGGCGTCTAGAGCTGTCCTGTTACGACTAAGACATCGTTTTCCGACAAGGTCACGAGAATGTAACTCCTGACATATTCTCCAGGCCTCATTGTGGAGCAGCCTGCAGTGGTGCCGATGTGTTGAGGTCTCTCCACGAAGCTTTATGTCATCCTGGCGTCACTCGCCTGTGTCATTTCATCAGGATCAAGGATTTGCCATATTCTGTAGAGGATGTTCGACAGGTCATCCGGTCATGCAAAGTGTGTGCCGAAGTCAAACCAAGATTTAATCAACCTGAGAAGACTAGTCTAATTAAAGCAACACAACCATTTGAACGTTTAAATATAGACTTTAAGGGACCTTTACCAAGCACAGATAAGATTTGCTATTTTTTGAATATCATAGACGAGTATTCTCGTTTTCCGTTTGTGTATCCTTGTTCGAACATGACTGCCGCTACCGTCATCGACTGCCTTGCCCATCTATTCTCCATTTTTGGTATGCCGGCATACATACACAGCGACAGAGGATCGTCTTTCATGAGCAGGGAGGTTCAAGATTTCTTAATGAGAAAAGGAATAGCGTGCAGCAGAACAACGAGCTATAATCCACAAGGAAATGGTCAGGTTGAGCGTTTTAACGGAGTCATATGGAAAAGTGTTTTGATGGCTCTGAAGTCTCGTGGTCTTCAGACACAGCACTGGCAGACTGTTTTGTCGGATGTTCTGCATTATATACGCTCGTTGTTGTGCACATCTATCAATTCAACTCCACATGAAAGATTATTCAACTTCACACGACGTTCTTCTTCAGGTGCGTCGGTTCCTTCTTGGCTCTGTCATCCAGGTCCTGTTCTTCTGAAGCGCCATGTACGGGCAAGCAAAAATGAACCTCTTGTTGAAGAAGTGGAACTCATACAGGCAAATCCACATTATGCTCATATTCGAAATCGAGCAGGTGTCGAAACGACCGTATCTACAAGACATTTGGCACCATCAGATATTTCTACTGATCGTGAGTCTACTGTATCTCCAGTGATGCTGTGAATGAACCGGCGAGTCGAGGTGACGCGTCGAGCCCTACCACTCCGGCGAATACTGATTTTTCAAACTCAGATCCTTCCGGACCACAGGCATCCAGACACTCGGGTGAGACTGGTGGCGAAGCAAACGACGAAAGTAGAGTCGAAGCTGGTGATGAGGTTCAGACTGTCCGAAGGTCGAGTCGCGTCCGTAGACCGCCCAGTCGTTTTGGAGACTATGTTTGCGATTTTTAGAGGGGGAGATTTTTATGAAATCTTGGCTATTTTTGTGCGTTCATCTGGCAGCGCTGTGGGTATTTTCTGTATAACAACAACAACATATTTTGTCTTTCACCATCGTGTTTTGCGTGCACATCTCCGGGTGTATTTGTGTGTTAAATATTCTGTAAATAGCACGTTTTGGGCAATCATTTTGTTTAATTGTGTACTTACAATTATCCTGTATATATAACGTTTTATGGTTCACATATCTATTTGTACTTTCTTTTGTTTCAGGAGATGTGTGTTGTGATGAATAAAGCCTATCGTTGAGGCCAATCTTTCATAAAACCATGCCCCCTCATCATTTTTCATAATCCCCCCTCCGTCCGGAAAATTCTTGGCGCTGCCACTGATGATAATCACTTCACAAAACCAGGATAATTTATCTACCATGTGTTTATGAACCGCAAAGTCAACCGTCTCTTATCGCATGTTACCCTCATATTTTTGTAACTCACAAGTTGTAGATGAAAGCATACAGGGCCGTAAAGAGGTGTTATGGGGCTCCTCCAAAGAAAATTGTTGATAACATTATGAACACCTTGTACAAAATAGCTAGTGACGATTTGAGCCACACGTTCACTCTGGGAGACCCTTCCCGTTCCTTCTAAAGGTGCCCCTGAACATCGTGGGGCCCACGGCCGAGGGGCTGTCGATACGGCTCTGAAAGCCATAAAAACAAAGTATAATTCTCAATTCAATGTTCAAACCTGTAAGCGATGAAACTGCAGAACAATTCGGCAATAAACTGTAACTAACTGCCACACACTGACTAACTAACTACACTGCCACAACTTTGTCCATTCAAGACAGTGCATGTACATTTGATGATCGGCGAAAGGGGCAGTTTGCGAGCTCAATGAACACATGCATGTCAGTGTACAATGCATACATATATACATACATACATACACACTCATATATACATACATACATACACACACACACATATATATACACACCCACACACACAAGCGCACACACACACACCCACACACACACTAGTATAGTTTATTTGAAGTTGTAGCGTCTGCGTCGCCTTGATTTTATTATATTTTCTTTGGTCTTACTTTGCGCGTTATTCGAAATTGTTTATTATTCATTTGTTTCCTTTTCCTCGTTTTTCCAGTATTAATTCCTTTCCACCCAAAACCTTAATATTCTTGTGGGGCCGAATTTGAATATCTTGTTATTAATTTAGGTTTCGATGCAGGGTTTCCGGGCGTACATTGTTTATATATTGGTTCAGTTTGTGATCTTAATTATCTCTCTAATCTCCTATGGTTTATTCAATTTATCGCTGTATTATTTATTTCATGATGTTTTGTTATGTTGTTCTTTGTTCCACTGTTCTGGGTCAATGATCTGTACGCTGATTGGTCAAAATTTAGCTCCGCCGTGACCCAGGGTATAAAAAAGATGACAATACAGGAAACGGCCTTAGTCGCAACCGACCACTCACGTGTTTTTCATTTGTGACAACCAAACCCGCCATAGTGGTGACCCCGACGTTCCACGTGAGTCCTTTTCATTTTTCCGTTGTTCTGCCATCTCCTAGTCTGTTCCGTAGCCGTTTTTTCATCGTTAGATTTTCATTTGATCCTCGGGATATTTTTTCATTGCCTGTGGTGACAAACTTTCCTTCTCCGTCGTTCTCCTCCGTCATACGTCACTTCCGTTTGTCATTTGTTATATCCTTTTGTTTTTTTCATTCACCTGTTCCGTCATTATGAACGAGAACCAAGTCCCGGTAAGCCCTCCAGTCGAATCGGATGTTAACCGTGTTTCCGTCAAGGCGCCAGGCTTCATGGAAGGCGCGGTTGACGGATGGTTCGTCATTATGGAGGCACAATTTCATCTCCAGCGGATTACCTCCGAGGTTACCCAATTCTATATTGTCATTTCATCGCTCCCTCCGAATGTCGTCCGGTGGATATCGCTATCCTGCATGCAGCAAAAGACCTACACAACCCTTAAAGAGGAAGTGGTCCTACTCTTTGAAAAGAATAAGTCTGAGCTCTTTGAGGAACTACTGTCGCAGCAGCCTCTGGCCGGCCGCCCAATTGACGTACTGAGTGAGCTGCAAGCGATCGCAACCCGGGCTGGCGCGTCGGACGAACTGGTGAGACACAAGTTCATCAAATCTCTGCCGGGGACCGTCGGTACCGTCGTGGCGGCGCTGAAAGATCTGTCTCTTTCCCAGGCAGCTAAACTTGCTGATGAGCTGCTGCCCATCGCCATCAATGTTCCATGTCTGTCCGTGCCGGCCGTTCCTTCACCGAGACAACGGACGGATCCACGCAGTTTTAACAATGTGCCGGGAACGACTCCGCCGACGCTGCAGCCTTTTCAACAGGGACAGAGGCCACAGGTATGCCGCGCTCACATATTTTATGGTGTACATGCCCGCACGTGTAAGCCATGGTGTCAGTGGCCCAGAAAATCTCCAAGCTTGCGGATGCAGTCGTCTTCCAGATCGTCGTCACCGGCACCGGCTGCACGTTCGCGAGCGCCATCGCCGTCGCAATCGCCGCCGGAAAACTAACCCGGCAGGCCATGGTTGCTGCAACGAATGGTCTGCCGCTTCTCACAGTCGCAGCTCGTGTAGGCACCAACTGGCTCAACTTCGTTGTTGACACTGGCGCCGGAGTGTTTATCATCCCGTACAAGGCGGTATCGTCTTCTTCACTGCAGCCAACTTCTGTGCGACTCTCGACTGCCACCGGTCAACCCATGTCAGTACATGGCGACGTCCGGCTGAACGTCGTACTGCACAAACTTCGGCGCACCTTCTCGTGGACGTTTGTCGTCACGGACGCTGTGGTGCCGCTGCTCGGTCATGATTTCCTGAGTCATTTCAGGCTAGTCGTGGACTGCCATCAGGGCTGTATTCGTGACACCACCACGTCGCTGCGGGTGCCAGCCAAAGCCAGCGGTGAGCTTCCTGTTGGGCTGGTGGTCAATGATCTCAGCCATCTTCCAGCCGTTGTTCGTCAACTCCTGGCCTCACATCCAGCTCTACTGGCGCCCCGGTCTCCACGCGACGTCGTGATGCCTGTACGTTACACCATAGACACCGGCAGTGCCGCGCCAGTGTTCGCCCGTCCTCGTCGCCTGACGCCTGAAAAGGAAAAAGCCGCGAAAGCCGTCTTTGATGACCTCATGCAGGCTGGCGTCGTCCGTCGCTCCAACTCGCCGTGGGCTTCCCCGCTCCACATGGTCGCCAAGAAGACATCAGGCGAGTGGCGCATCACGGGTGACTACCGAGCGCTGAACGTCAAGACAGTACCCGACCGATTCCCGATACCTCACATCCAGGATCTGTCGGCGCATCAGGACGGCATGAAGGTGTTCTCAAAATTAGACCTGCTCCAGGCGTATCACCAGGTGCCGATGAGTGATGTAGACATCGTTAAAACGGCGGTTGTTACACCCTTCGGCCTATTCGAGTACCTGTTCATGCCATTGGGCCTGCGTAACGCCGGCGCCACTTTCCAGCGCCTCATGAACACCATTCTCGCCGACTTGAAGTGTACCTTCGTGTACCTCGACGACGTGCTCGTGTTTTCCGCTGATGCAGAGCAGCACGCCCGCGACCTGGCCGCCGTGTTTGAAGTGTTCGAGAAGTTCGGTCTGCGCTTGTCTCTTGGCAAGTGCTCCTTCATGCAAAACAGCCTGGACTTTCTTGGACATCGTATCACTTCTACCGGCGTTCGTCCACCAACCGACAAGGTCGCCGCCATCTCGGACTTTCCGCAGCCGAGCGACTCTGCATCTCTCCGACGCTTTCTCGGCATGGTCGAGTTCTACCGGAGGATGATCCCCGGCTTCGGCATCATTGTTCATCCGTTGTCGGAGCGGACCAGACTCGAACCAAATGCCAAGAAGCTGGATCTCAGCGAGAGAGAGCAGGCCGCCGTCAATGACGTCAAACAGGCGCTGCAGAACGCCGGCACACTACCTCATCCGCAGCTGGACTGTGCACATCTCCAATTAGTAACGGACTGCTCTTCGACGGCAGCGGGTGCCGCTCTTCACCAGATGGTGGACGGCGCACCACAGCCAATATCTTTTTTTCAAAGAAGTTGTCCGCTGCACAACAGAAATACTCAGTCTACGACCGAGAGCTGCTGGCGGCGTATTACGCGGTCCTGCACTTCCGGCACTGCTTGGAGGGTCGATCGGTGACTCTGTTGACGGACCACAAGCCACTAGTGTCGGCTTTCACTAGCCCGAAGGTGCCCAAATCGGATCGTCAGCAGAGACACTGGTCGTAGATCACCGAGTATGTGTCGGATGTGCAGCAAATCAAGGGTGCCGACAACATGGTGGCCGACTGTCTCTCGCGCAGCGCTTACGCCGTCCAGGCAGATGTTTACGACCTGCCAGGTATAGCTCGGGTACAAGCTGAAGACCCAGAGACGAAGGCTGCTGCCACCTCATTGACACCATTCAATATGTCTGGAGACAAACCTATTATGTGCGACACGGCAGCACCGCACCCCAGGCCGTTTTTGCCCAAAAAGTGTCGACTACCAGACTTTGAGCAAATGCACGGTCTGTGCCATCCAGGCAGAGCGGCCAGTGTAAAAATGCTCAAGTCTCGCTACGTCTGGCCGAATATGGAGGCGGATATCAAGACATGGGTGCGCAACTGTGCCGCATGTCTACAGGCAAAAATAACACGTCACACCAAGTCGCCACTGGCCGACTTCACGGTGTCAAGTGCGCACTTTGAGTGGACCATTACCGCCGGCCACCTCACGCAACCACCCGTTTGCCACGCCATACAGATATATTCTAACGTGCATTGACCGCGCGAGTCGCTGGCCATAAGCGGTCCCGTTGACTGATATCACCGCCGCGTCCGTCGCTGAAGCTTTTTTCACTCACTGGGTGTCGCGGTTCGGAGTCCCACTGCGTGTGGTTACCGACCGCGGGAGCCAGTTCGAATCGGAATTGTTTCGCGAGCTGTCACAGCTAGTGGTATTCCACCGAGTGAGAACTACTGCATATCACCCTCAATCTAACAGACTCCTGGAACGGCTTCATCGCGTGATCAAGAGCGCCATCATGGCCCGTCGTCAGTGCTGGCTCTCGGCGCTGCCTGTAGTGATGCTGGGTGTCCGACTGCTGCCCTCCGAATCCGGCATCTCTCCGTTTACAGCCGTCACCGGGGGCTACCTGCTGTGTCCACGAGTTCCGACGGGCGGTACCGTCTCAATCAAGGCGCAGCACGAGTTCGTGATGGATTTGACCCGAAGGATGCAGGAAGTAGACTTCCACAGCATGTCGGCCGGCACGGCTCATTGTACACCGTCGACCTACGTGCCGCCGCGATTGATGAATTGCGATCAGGTGTGGTTGCGCGTGGACCGAGTCCGCTAACCACTGGAGGCACCGTATCGCGGTCCTTTCCGCGTCATATTCAGATCGCCGAAGGTGTTCCGAATCGAGTTACCTACCGGCACTACCGAAACCATCTCTATTGACCGTCTAAAGCCGGCGTTCGTCAAGAGTCCGCAGTCGCTGTCGTCAGCACCTGTTCCACGGTCGCCAGTTCCGGCCGCCAGGCGAGCACCACCCCAGTCTCGACCCGCACCGGTGCCCGCTCCACGCACCTCGGCGCCAAGAACTGTTCGCACCAGAGCGGGCCGCGCCGTCACGTTTAAACAACAACCATATTTTCACTATTTCTAGCTGGCAACTAGTGTGTCAGCTGACATATTTTCTTGTGTGTTTTCTTACTGTTTTCATGTATTTAATTGTGGAGTTTAGACGTCTCAAGACGTTTAGCTTCCTTGCTTTCCTTGGGCGCTTCCGTTCCTTTTCATTTGAGTGATCAGTGTCCTATGTATACATCTCCTATATGTGTGTGTTTCCATATTGTCCTTGTTTCCGTGATTCCAGGCTTGTGTTGGACTTTTTGTGCAGTACATGGGTCAATTTTTGAATGATTGCTGAATGAATGATTTGTATGGGTACATTCCTTGATGTGTGGATGTGGGTGTGTGTGTTGTGTACATGTGTGCTTGTTGTGATATGATTGCATATATACGTATGATTGATTTTTTGTATGCTTGAATTTGATTGGTGAGTGCCTGCGTGCTATTTGTGTGTGCACGTGTCCCTGTGTGTATGTCTGATATTGTGTGACTGTGTAATATGCGTACTGAACTCTTTGTGATTTTGTTTAGTTATTTTCAGATTCTCTTTGTACTGCAGGATCGGTCATTTTTCCTGTGGACCGACGTGTGCGTCCTCACCGGCTCACTCCGCTCGTGGTGGCGCACTGTGATATTGTATTCTACTTGTGATCTCACATTTTGTCCTTTTTCCGCTGTTATCATTGTAATTATGTCCTGGTCGTGTGATATGTGAGAAACTCCTTTGTGTGAACTCACGTATGTTTATTACTTGAGTTTATTGAGGCGAATGTCTTTCCGGATGTTCCGGAGTACTTTCGCGCCATTTGTCGTCGTTTGTTGTGAGTGTCTCATGCTTTTGAATGTGTTGAATGGATGAATGATGCACCTTGTGTAACAACGGCAGAAGAAAAAAATAAAATAATACGCCGATGCAAGTCCCAGGCGGACACACCTGATCACAACCACGGTTACGCACAGACTCGCTCACTCAACCACATAAGTACAGCGTACTAACTAATGACCAAGCAGCGTACGCACACGCACACACCGTGACCTTTACACGACCTTGACCACACAACACCCGCACACACACACATACACACATACATACACTGTACTCAACGATAATGCGCCAAACAAACGCAGCCACGCTGCCACACCTCCCCATGATATACATATCACACAAACAGCCATAATGCACAACTAGCTTACATACAACACATTCACGTACACATGAAGCAGTCGCGATATCGCTTCGGCGGGCGGCGAGCACGCTCACTGCGACGAACACAAGGCAGGCCAAACTCGCCATCAGGAGCTTGGACAGGCGGTCCATCAATGTCGTCCAAGCCCGTCGACGCTTCGGCCACATCAATAGGTGGGCACGGAGACACCAGCAGGGCTACGTCCTCGTCTTCGGCTCTATCGCGATTAAGATCAGGGTCGTCGGGCTCGCCGGCATTGTGTCGTGGCCGCAAGTCACGCACGTGGCGGGGTACACCGTCCACATTGACCACTTGGTCGGAAACAATACTGGTGACGTCGCCAGCACGCGACAGGTCAGTGCAACGTGTGCCACGCTGCCGCACCCACACTTTATCGCCGGCGAGATACGGTGGTGCAGCGCTGCTCTGCGGATCATGAATGACCTGATGTGTTGCACTTGGAAGCTTGCTCTCTGATGTTGCTTGAGCCACACGCACGCAATCACGTACCGGATAGGTATATACGCCAGCAGCAGGCGCGAGTGCCGACTCGCGGGGTGTAATGTTGTATAAATGTACAGCCTCGGCAATAGAGCACTGCTTCCTAGCCGCCAGCACTTTAATGGTTCGGTGGTTCCGCTCCACGATGGCATTGCCGCTCGGCGCATGAGCAGCGCGAAACCGTAGAGTGACGCCCCAGCTGGCTGCGAAAGCGGCAAAATGACGACTGCGGAAGACAGTGTCGTTGTCACATAACAGTTCAGCACACCCACCACGCTCAAAAAACACCTGCTGCAACTGCTCAACAGTGGCCGCGGCATCCGGTCTGCGGAGCGGACGCCACACGCAGAAGCGCGACGGACCGCAATCAACCACCGACAAAAAATCGTGTCGCCCGTAGTGCGTAATGTCGATCGCAAGACGGAACCAGGTTTCTGATACGCTAAGTTCACCGTGCCGCCACTTTGTTGGTGCGGGATCCATTGATCGGCACACATCGCAACTGCCGACTACTGCCTGAACCTCAGCCCGAGTAACGCGCGGAGAAATCTCACGCTTGGCAAAATGGAGCGTACGCCGTACTCCTGGATGACCGGCTTGGATGTGCACGTCATCTAACTTCTGCGTGGACCAGCTAGTAGCCACCGCAACCACACGATGTTCCGGTTCGGTTGTGGCTTCAGTCACCCACTCACGCGGCACTCTGGTCAGTGCGTCGGCTTTGTTTGCAGCGGTGCGCACCAAAGTTACATCCAACTGAAGATCAAACTCATTCACCAGCTGACGGACCACATCTACACGCCGACGGATCAACATCTCGTTACTTGCCTTGGTGCGCAGCCTCGCACGACCGCTCACCGCGTCACTCAACCAGCGATGCACAGTGGCCGAGTCCGTACGCAAGTCAATGCGGCGCATCTGCCACGAAATGGCGAGGTTGAGCCCGCGAATGGCAGCGTCCAGTTCCGCCATGTTTATATGGCCGCAGTCAGTTTCCTTGCGCAGCCAACTGGCATCTTCGATTACACCGCGGCCAGGCACCTCCACGGCTATACCGGAGGCCAGAGAGCTGGCGTCGCACCACACGATGGCGTGGTCACCACTAACCGACCAGGGGCCTAGAGCCGGATCACTGCGCGCCACACGCTCAACTACTTGCGAAAGCTGATGCCGCAGCTTGGGGTCTTCTGTGACGTCGTCCCAGCCCGATGTGAGTGCGTTGACACGCCGCTTGAGCCAAGCGGTTGCGGGGCGCAGCCAGCCACACACAGTCCTAGACCCAGTCGTGTCAGGCAGTACCGGCGTCCACGCACTACCACCGTCTGGTAAGCCCACAACTTGGGGTCAACGTGCAGTTGCAGGTATGCCCGGCGCAGGTCTACAACAGCTGTATTGGCACCGTGACGGCGCCACTTACGCAGCTGTTCGGCACAAACCTCTGAGTCGGCGGTGTGCGTGCTTACATGACCATTGAGCTCGCGAAAGTCCATTACAGGGCGTACTCGATCACGGCCCCTCTGTCGAGCAACCATCAATGGCACCAGACCACGCGCCTCCCCATGTTGGGCTGTATCATGCGGCACCAACCAGGCCTTCTGTATCCAGGATGATAATTCAGCATCGTACTCTGACCGCGCAGACTTGGGCACGTGGTATTGCACAGTGCGGTTCTGCAGACAACCAGGCCCATCTGCGCGTGCCCACTTCCACTTCACATGCCACCGACGCAACTTTGGGTCAAAAACGGCCTGATAATCAGGAGCGTCCACACTAATGTCACTGGGCGCTCGCTCTGCAGCTCCACAAAACCGCACCTCGGATGGGGATCGCACCACAATTCCGCCCAACGCTTGAATTCCCGGCATGCCCAGAATCACGTCAACGCCCAGAGGAGGACGTGACACCACCAAAACTGACAAGTCCACCGTCTGTCCCTGTGGCGACAATACCCGTATTCGCCCCACACCTTCACAACAGATCCGCGTTTCTCCCAGAGTGGCCAGTGACACCGGCCATTTCTCCCAGCTGACGCAGCAAGCAGCGTGTGCGATGTTATCAGTGCAGCCAGTGTCCACCAGAACACGACACTGCTGCCCATCGACGATTAACTGCACAATCGGCAAAGCACCGTTCAATGTCGTGGAGAGGATGCAGGTGCTGATGCGGCCCCTCCGCTGCCGTTTCCCGGACAAGCATATGCCATGTGTCTTGTACTACCGCAAGTCCAGCAGCGACGTCGAGGCCGGGAATCACCAGCACGCGGACGGTCCTGCAAAACCCCTGTTGTCTGCACCGGCGCATGTGCAGGCCGACCACACGGACGTGCTAAGGCAGGAGTAGCGACTGCAGCAGCGGCGTTCATGCGCTCGTCGCTGAGAACGGCGCGAGCACGACATACTACGTCCGCCAGAGCCAGATCTTCGGCTCTGGATCCAGCTCGAATAGTTTGGCGAACGCTATCGGGAAGGCCGGACACAAAAGCGCATGTCAGCGTGCCTTCTGGCACCCCACCAAACAGTGTGGACAGGCGACGCAGCTCTGCCAGAAAAACATCCACTGATTCGCCAGTGCGCAAGCGTCGCCCGGAAAAAGCGTTGTATGCCGCAAATCTGTCTAGCGCAAAAGCAGCATACAGACGCGACTTGACTGCGTCCATGCTGCCGCGGCAATCGGCTGGCATCTCAGACCAAACTGCAAAAGCCCCCCCCCCCCCCCCCCTGTGAGCCGCAGCGGCAGCAGGGCAACAGTAGACACTCCTCGCATCTGACACAACATCTCGGCACGTGTCAGCCACTCAACCACGTCACCATCGCCGTTAAATTCTGGTACTAGACGTGCGTCAAATGCCGATTGGTTCGCCAGTGGGCTGCCGGCAGCCGCAACGCTCATCGCCTCGGACTTGGGGCCGACGGCAGCTTGCATGACAAAAAATAGAGCCGAAATAGCTTGTAACAACGGCAGAAGAAAAAAATATAATAATACGCCAATGCACTCCCAGGCGGACACACCTGATCACAACCACGGTTACGCACAGACTCGCTCACTCAACCACATAAGTCCAGCGTACTAACTAATGACCAAGCAGCGTACGCACACGCACACACCGTGACCTTTACACGACCTTGACCACACAACACCCGCACACACACACACACATACACACATACATACACTGTACTCAACGATAATGCGCCAAACAAACGCAGCCACGCTGCCACACCTTGTCTGATTGAGTGATTGTATGAATGATGCGTATGTGAGTTCTACTGTATGCTTGAGGTGCATGAATGTTCTGCGAGTGTGAATGTGTGTGAAAGTGTGTCGCCACTGACTAATTTCATGTGCCCGGAGTGTTGATGTGAGTCCTGTGTTTGGAACGTGTTTGCGTCCTTCTCTTGTGATACTGTATCACGCTTCATTTGCTGTTCCATACACCTCCATTCATTATAGTTATCCGTAACTTCCTGCTCCTGTATTGGTGTTCGTCATAACGCGCTACTATTGTCGCCTAATCTGTGTTTTCTTTTGTTTCAGATGTAGAGTCAGAATTTTTTTTATAAATCTTAGGATGATCTCGTGATGTTCGCAGTGAATTTCTCAGCTACATGCTCCGCATCTGGCGGGGGAGTGTTGTAGCGCCTGCGTCGCCTTGATTTTATTGTATTTTCTTTGGTCTTACTTTGCGCGTTATTCGAAATTGTTTATTATTCATTTGTTTCCTTTTCCTCGTTTTTCCAGTATTAATTCCTTTCCAACCAAAACCTTAATATTCTTGTGGGGCGAATTTGAATATCTTGTTATTAATTTAGGTTTCGCTGCAGGCTTTCCGGGCGTACATTGTTTATATATTGGTTCAGTTTGTGATCTAAAATATCTCTCTAATCTCCTATGGTTTATTCAATTTATCGCTGTATTATTTATTTCATGTTTTATTATGTTGTTCTTTGTTCCACTGTTCTGGGTCAATGACCTGTACGCTGATTGGTCAAAATTTAGCTCCGCCGTGACCCAGGGTATAAAAAGGATGACAATACAGGAAACGGCCTTAGTCGCAACCGACCACTCACGTGTTTTTCATCTGTGACAACCAAACCCGCCATAAAGTTTAGTGAAGTATAGTTTCCCATACAGGTGTGTTGATACCTGGAATCAGTTAGGGGAGAATATTGTAGGGGCTAATAGCGTAGGGAAATTTAAAAAAATACTGGATAGTGTGAAATACTGGGAATTTCAAGGAAGATAGGTTAGAGGGTGGGTTGGAGACAAGACAGCACGAGCATAGCTCATCTCCTGTGGCAAACAAATAGGTGAATACAAATAGGTCAGTACACACACAGGAACACACGAATATTGCTCTCGCTGTGCATACACAATGTGTATGTATGCGTGTGTGGATGAAGTGTGCGAGTGAGCTGAATCTAAGTGAGCTGGCTATACACGTGATATGTTTTATCAGGTTACCTCCTGACTGATGCAAAAATACTACGTGAATTAGCGGGAGAATGTTTCAAAATATTTGGCAACGAGGGAAGACCATGAGAAGTTGAGAAAATAATGAGATGTGCCCCTAAGATATTTGAGTCGCAACACCTCACTGTCTATAGGAAACCAAAAGCGCGGGGCCCTAGGCAACTGCCTACTTTGCCTATACGTTAATCCGGTCCTGGGTACCACCGTCGCTTCGGCAGTGATGCAGAGCGCTGCACAGCACCCTGCAGCTGGTCCCAGGCACAGCCGGGAAACTAGCATGCCTGCAGCGCGAAGCACCTGCAGCTGTGGGCAAGCGGCCAAAAACGGTGCCCCTCTTCTACGTAGAAGACCGCGAGACTCGCCAACGTTGCTTGGTCGACACGGGTGCGCAAGTGAGCGTCGTACCTCCATCTGTGCATCCTGCTCGACCACTCTCCGAGTCCACCACAAAACTGCTGGCCGCCAACGGCACTCTCGTCGACGTCCATGGCACGCGAAGCATCACGGTGTCATACGGCGAGGGTTCTCCGATGAGCTGGACGTTAATCGTCGCTGACGCGCCGCTCCACATCATTGGTGCTGACCTGCTTGCACACCACCGGCTGACAGTGGATGTCCGCAAGCACGAGCTGCGCGACACCAGTGGGCTTGTCCGTGCTTGCGGCGCGGAGTGCTCTGAGCCTTCATCGGGGATCCGGTTCCTCATCGAGCCTCCTGAACGCTTCCAGACGCTCATCCAGCTGTTCTCTGGCGTCATTCGCCCGCCGAGCGAGCCGTTTCCGCTCCGCCATGCGGTAACTCATCACATCGAGACCAGCGGCCCGCCGAAATTCTCTCGCCCCCGGCGCCTGCCTCCGGACCGACTCGCCATTGCCAAGAAAGCATTTGCTGAAATGCAGAGGCCAGGCGTGATGCGGCCGTCGAGTAGCAGCTGGGCAGCACCGCTGCACATGGTGCCGAAGAAAGAGCCGGGCGAGTGGCGACCTTGCGGCGACTACCGTGCGCTCAATGCCTGCACAGCTCCTGACAAGTACTCGATGTCGTACCTGCAGGACTTCGTCAGTGACCTTGCTGGATGCACGGTTTTCACCACCCTCGATCAGGTCCGTGCATATAACCAGATCCCGGTGGAGCCAGCGGACATACCGAAGACTGCCGTGACGACGCCATTCAGCTTGTACGAGGCGACACGGCACAGCACGGGGCCCTCACGTTCCTCTCCTTGTTCGCTATTTCGTGCTCCCAGCCTTCGGTCCTCTCTCTAGACCAAAGGCGGCTTGGCCTCTCTGCCGAGCAAACCGGTTGCTCGGGAGCGCAACTAGAAGCGGCGTTTCGCTGCTTCCCGCGCGCCTTTCGTGACCCTTTTGTCGCGTGCGGGAACAGCAGGAACGTCCGGGTGGAGACCCCGAATACTCGCGTTGTACGCTGCCTCTCGCGCGCCCTCTGTGGGGCTCTTGCGATTGCAGTGAGTACGTCCGGGCTAGGCGGTCCCTTTACGCGCAACGCCGTGCTACAATTCCACCAGGATGTTTTGCAAGGAGAGACGTGCATTACATGCTCTGCACGTGGGTTTAGGTTGTCCGAATAGAAGTTGGCGATGCGTGTCGTACGTATGAATCATACGTATGATGGATACATACGATGAATGTGTGGTGACGTTGTTTGTATTATTGCATTTGGTGTGGTTGCGACGCAAATAAGTGGTATGCGACAATTGCGCTGTCAATTGTTATGTTTTGAGTTTTGATTACTGTGAGTTATCTGTTTTAGTATAAATTGGTGTAATGCTATATTATATATTTATTGTAATTTCTATTAGTTTTCTTTTGTATTATTTAATGTTAGTGCCATATTTAAATATGTACTTTTGCTGTGTGGGCCACTCTTTGCGTTATGATTGGTCTGACCTGACCTGTCGCTGGCGTGGCACCTGATTGGTCCACGTCATCTAGTATGTAGTAGCAGTGTAGTGGCAGCGGTGTAGCAGCTGCCACTTAGGCATTTAACCTATATTTATTTAAGAATTGTTCCAGGCAATCGTCGAAGGCATGTTCTACATTTTCGTATTGCACACAAGTCCAGATTGTTTCATGTCCAGTCCAGACTGTTCAAATAATTATCACCAATCCTATCATAATTTGCCAGTTTGTCTTCCAGATCCACGGATATTTCAATCGCTTGGATTTACTGTAATTTAGATACGGATTACTAAAAAATGGCCTGTAATGATATTTTGCGCCTAATTTGGTTTACGCCAAGGGTGGCAACTAAGCCATACCTGGCAATATTGTCATTTTGTATCTCTGTGTTTATTGTGTCTCGTCAATGGCTCTACGGTGATGTGGTGTTGTTGCTTATCAAGTAACTGTATTTTTGTACATGTCATCTCATAATGCGAATATTTGTAACATATTATTTTGGTGTTGTTTTCAGATGTACTTGGTTGTTTTAGTTCAATAAAACCTTAAGTAGAAGGTGGAGGGTTTTCGGAGCGCGACAATATAATCAACTAAACATTATGGATCATATACTAAAACCGACGCGTTTCGAAGAGCTCCCAGAAACGACTGCGGACGAATGGAATCATTGGGAACGAACGCTGATGAATTGCATAGAATCGTTAACAATATCAAATCCGAGCAATCCACCGAAAAAACTCAGTGTGTTAACGAATTTGGTATCACCAAAGGTGTATGCACTGTTTTCTCAGTGCTCGACATTCGAAGGCGCGATCAAAATTCTTCGATCAGCGTACGTGAAACCAGCGAATAAGGTTTTCGCCCGCCATTTGCTGACTACCAGAAAAAAAACGAGGGTGAATCGGTGGATAATTTTGTACAGAGTCTGGAAAATCTAGCAAAAGATTGTTTATTTGAAGCCGTTTCTGCATCAGAACATACAGAACAAGCTGTGAGGGACGCATTCATTACGGGTCTTGCTTCTACAAGTATACGTCAAAGATTACTGGAGAAGTATGAACTCGCGCTAGATGACGCCGTAGCAACCGCCAGAAGCCTGGGGATGGCGCAGGAAAATGCCGCCGCTTATAACAGTTATGCTGTTGTAGCTCAAGTGACGGTCGAGCAAGGCAAACAATCTGAAGGTCATTCTTCTATCGACATCAGCGAGCAATGTGCGGCGATTGGCCAGCAACCAGTGAAGCGACAAGCTAAATGCCAGTTCTGCGGACGGCTTAATCATCCTCGTTATGCCTGTCCAGCCAGAAACGTTGAATGCTACTTGTGTGGCAGAAGAGGACATTTTTCAACTGTATGTCGTTCAAATGTCAAAGAGAGACCATCGAATGCGAAATTGCAAGCTGCTTTCACTGCAGCTAGTGCTGTATTGCCTTCTCGAACGCAGTGTTCAGTGGTGAACGTCAAAATCGAAGACACTGATGTCAAGCAATGGTAGACAGCGGCAGCACCCACAATTTTATCAGAGATGATGTTGCAAAAAGCCTAGGCATGAAAGTGGCACCATCATGCGAAGCTGTGACAATGGCTTCTTCGCGACTAAGATGTCACACAAAAGGAGAGTGCGTCTCATCTGTATCAGTCAATGAAAGAATATATCAGGATGTGCGGTTTTCTGTGATGACGGATTTATGCACGCAAATGATTCTGGGGCAAGATTTCATGAGGCTTCATGGCACTGTTGAGTTTGTCTTCAGCGGAGATTCACCGACTTTGCATGTATGTGGTGCTGCTCACATGAAGATCGAGCCACCACCACTTTTCACCAACTTATCTGATGATTGCAAACCCATTGCAACCAGAGGCAGACAATACTCTGTTCCTGACCGGCAGTTTATTCGAGCAGAAGTGGAAAAGTTACTGAAAGAGGGTGTGATTGTGAAATCTACTTCGCCGTGGCGCGCACAGGCACTCGTTACTCACAATGAAAGACAGAAGCGCCGCATGGTAATCGATTATTCCAGCACCATTAATCGTTTCACTCACCTTGATGCGTTTCCGATAACCAAAATATCAGACATCATACGACAACTCTCCAAATTTAGAATTTTCAGCAAACTTGACCTCAAGTCAGCGTATCATCAATGCCCAATACGAGCAGATGAAAGAAAGTTCACTGCATTTGAAGCAGGTGGCAGTCTCTATGAATTTACCCGGTTGCCTTTTGGCCTCACCAATTTGGTAGCCGTATTCCAGCGTATTATGCACAATATCATTACTGAGAACAACTTGAAAGGAGCATTCGTGTACATCGACGACATTGTTATTGGCGGTGCGACAAAAGAAGAACTTGAAAAGAATATGGATGCTTTCAATGAAGTGGCTCGTCGACTCAATCTCCAGCTGAATGACTACAAATGTGAGTACGGAATCACAAAGTTAAGGTTTCTCGGCCATATGCTCGACAATGGAACCATCAGTCCTGATCCAGAACGACTCACACCATTGAGAAATCTTCCCATCCCGTCGTGCAGTAAGTCGCTCAAGCGGGCATTAGGGCTGTTTTCCTACTATTCTCCATGGGTTGAAAATTTCTCAGATCGTATATCTCCACTCTTAAATGTAAAATCATTCCCAATGGTGAGCCAGCTCAGAATGAGATTTCAGAACATCAAGGATGAGATATGCCGAGCATCGGTGGCAGCAATTGAGGACAATGTGCCATTCAGAGTGGAAACAGATGCATCTGCGATGGCGGTAGCTGCTTGTTTATCGCAGAATGGACGTCCGGTCGCGTATTTCTCCAGGACTCTGACTCAAGCTGAGCGATCGCATTCAGCAGTGTAACGTGAGGCTGCAGCTATTGTTAAATCAGTCCGTAAATGGCGTGATTTGCTTATAGGTAGACATTTTACTATTGTTACGGATCAGCAAGCTGCCTCGTATATGTTCAACACCAGAGCGCCAAATCGAATAAAAATGATAAGTTGTTGAGGTGGAGATTGGAACTGGCGAATTACTCATATGATATAGTATACAGGCCAGGAACTCTGAACGCACCAGCTGATGCGCTGTCTCGCTCATGTGCAGCAACATGCACAGTGTCCCTCAAAGATATCCATATAGCGCTCTGTCATCCTGGCACAGCAAGGCTTTATCATTTTGTGCATCAGAATAACTTACCGTTTTCTATGGAAGATGTTAAGCGAGTGTGCGCCCAGTGCCACATTTGTGCAGAATTAAAAGCAAGATTCTACAAGCCTCCTGCTGGCCGTCTTATCCAATCACGATCACCTTTTGAAAGACTGTCTATGGATTTTGTGGGACCAAAACCGTCAAGAAACAGAATGCGATATCTCCTTGTGATTGTAGATGAGTATTCACACTATCCGTTTGTTTTTCCATGTGAGGACATGTCTACTAAGACGGCTATACATTGCATTCAGAAACTGTTTACGCTCTGCGGATGTCCTGAATCGATGCATAGCGATCGCGGGGCGCAATTGGGGTCATCAGAAGTAAAGGAATTTTTGTGGAATCATGGTATTATTATTACTCACTCTACACCGTATCACCCAAGTGGAAATGGACAATGTGAACGCATCAATGGAATAGTATGGAAAGCGATTCAACTAGCTTTAAGATCTAGCGGACTTGATGACAGTCACTGGCAAGAAGTACTCGATATGGCCCTGCACGCCATTCGCTCGCTCCTCTGTACCGCTACCAACGCGACTCCTCGCGAAAGACTGTTTGCTTTTCAAAGAAGGTCAGGCCACGGCTATACCATACCAGAATGGCTGCAAGGAGGCCCGGCACTGCTTCGAAAGTTTGTACGCAAACGCAAGTCTGATCCACTTGTAGTACGGGTTGAGATCATTTCAGCAACTCCAAATTATGCCAGAGTTCGTTTTCCTGATGGTCGTCAATCAACCGTGTCAACTGGAGATCTAGCTCCTTCACCAGATACCAATGAGCGCTCTTTACTCTAGCACCAACACCCGGAAGCGTCTGAGATTGATGTGTCTCTTCAACCGTCGGCTGGAAGTCCTTGGGAAGCTGAAGATCGGAATGCAACTATGCAGAGCGAAGATCCTGAAAGGACCAGGGGCAAGCGAAACATTCCTGATCAAACGACGGAAGTTCACCGCGAGGAACACCATGCAGACGTGGATCAGAGGGATGCTCTCTCATTGATTCCAGATGTTACAAGACGTGGTCGGGTCGTGATCAGGAATCGTCGATATCAGTAAAATAATGCAGCGGAGAGTGTAATGATATTTTGCGCCTAATTTGGTTTACGCCAGGGGTGGCAACTAAGACATACCTGGCAATATTGTCATTTTGTATCTCTGTGGTTATTGTGTCTCGTCAAAGGCTCTACGGTGATGTGGTGTTGTTGCTTATCAAGTAACTGTATTTTTGTATATGCCATCTGATAATGTGAATATTTGTAACATATTATTCTGGTGTTGTATTCAGATGTACTTGGTTGTTTTAGTTGAATAAAACCTTAAGTAGAAGGTCGAGGGTTTTCGGAGCGCGACATGGCCAATGATAAATTTGTTATTTTATTATTATTTGATTTATTTAGTTAATTTTGTTACTTTTAATATTATTATAGCTATTGCTAATTTATAGCGGTATCCATAAATCAAATCCCATACCTCCCCTACCTCCTCCCATCCCATACCTTTGATTCCCATTCCATCAAGGAGTATGGACACTCCCGGCTAATAACCACTGGACTAAACAATCACAACGCAATAGCAGCTTTTCTCAAACAATGGGAGTAAGAATCGTAAGATGTAATAGAGAATGTCATTATTAAGATATGAAATGCAGCGCATAAAATGATCAAATATTAAAAAATATATTGAAACATATCTTGAATATTCAACGAAATCAGGTTCAACGGAAGAGATAAATGAGTGAGCATTTATTGACTTACCTTTCACTCCGAAAGGTGAAATTCTCCAGAATACACCAATCTAATAATACTTGAAGTAAACTTGCGGGAAACACTGCTTAAGGTATGATAGAAACAACAGCGAATGCTAACGCTCAATGCCACTACGATTGTGAACGCAATACTAACATAAACACGTCGAACCAACTACGCTGCACTGAAAATAAAATGCGTACAACGCCACAAATAATTATCACAGCGAACACACGTAGAATCACAAAACGCGCAACGTCACAACTACACACAACACCACAAACACGCGCTGACAACGAACTGACAACACCACACTGACAACGAACTGATCACGTGGTCAGCGATGCAGCGTCAGCGTTTCAACGGTTTGTAGCTGAGTCATTAGCATCGGTTTGTAGCTGAGTCATAGCAAGCTGTGATACCCAGGTAGCGTTAGGACGGACGGGTTGACGTAACACCCCCCATGGGGAGGCGATGGAAGGGCCTTGTATCTAGGTGGCGTTGGCTCAGCATGTCGTCTGGCCTCAGTGTAGACATTCCATGAATTGGCTGAGCGCGATTGAAGCCACTTGTGGTAAGCCTCCTGCTTGGATTCACGTGCGCTGCGACATTCGTTGGTGAACCAGGCTTTGTCATAAGAGCGAAAACGTAGTTTTTTAGTAGGCGCTCTCCTTGAGATTACATCGGTAATATATTTGTTCAATGCATCGATGGGGAAGTCCTTCTGCAGCAGATTTGAAAGGTTAATTGCATCAATTCATTGTTCAATTCATCATTCACCTTCACCCAGTCAACATTGTTGTTCATGTGCACGAGCCTTGAAATCGTGTAAGGAGAAACCTTCTGTCTCAATGTCAACTTCACGGACAGCGACGAGTGATCTGAACTTCCTATTGGAGCTTCCACGTTTACACTCAGTATATCTGAGACGTCTGTCATAACCAAATCCAAACAGTTTCCCGCTTGATGTGTGGGACCGGACACCATTTGGGAACAGCCAGAAATTTTGCAGAAATCATATGTTGCTCTACCATGGGCGTCTGTAGGGGATGTCGACAAGAGCCACTCACGGTGATGGGCGTTCATGTCCCCCACCAATACAAACGCTGACTTGGTGTCCTTCTCCTGAATAGTTGACATGGCTGACAAGAGACATTAGTAGATAGAGTCGTTATTGTCTGGATTTCGGTAGGCTCCAAAGATGTAAAAATTCATCAAGGCGGTGTTGACACGCAGCAGCATAACTTCATGACAAGTGCAATCATGCGCTGTAATTCTCGTTGCTGAAAAGCCTTTGCGTACGTACACTGCCATGCCACGCCGCCTGTTTTTTGAATCACGTTTGATTAGCAATGGCTTACTGAAACCTGGCATCAATAGCTCAGATTAGTCCCAATAATCGGACACAAGCGTTTCGGCACAAATACCGATGTCCTTGGAGCGACTGGCTGCTGTCAAATCTCTGGTATTTTTATACAAGCCTCTGATATTGGCGAAAAGTATATTTAAAAATCGTTTTTGTGGTCGAGGAGGACCGGGATTCATTTCAACATCGCCACACATCATCAGCAGAAATTACAAATCCACGGTGTGAGAAGGCACCTACACAACGCAAAACAGACATACAAATAAACACATATTGCACGACCCATGCAAGCACAAATACACAACACATAACACATGCCTACGAAATGTCACAACAAAAAACAAGCATACAACACACAATACAAAGCAAACATACACACAAATACACACACAACAAGAAAAACACTAGAAAACACATGTGAGAACAATTTATTGAGAGCTCATTGTTAAACACATATCGCAAAGCAAAATGTCCAATGGGCGACAACAAAGACAGAGTACGAGAGCAACACAGAATTAGTTGCCACCTCAGTGCGAGGAAAGGGCTGGGTGCTGACGGAAAACGGGAAAACCTGCCGTTAGCCGTGGGGGCGGGGCTAAAACGTACAGCCCGCCACATCAACAAAACAGACATGAAGCAGAAAATAGTACATATATCCATGGACAGCACTTATATTTATAGACAAAGTTGAATTAAATTAAATCATATACAAACTGAACTGAAAATTGAAGAAAAAGAATGTGATGAGAGAATTCAGCAGGAAGATTGCAAAGCAACTATGGCTGCGAACCCTGATTCTCAATCACATTCAGAAACAAAATATAAAAATTCAAATATATAACCTGAAACAAAAGAAAGATTAATTGACTTAAACAAAAAAAACAGTCTTAGAAGTAAATGAATGACCTCGCAAGAAGAAAATATCCGCCTTTAAAAAGGCAAATATTATCAATGAACAAAACGAGTAATGGGAAATCAAAATAACGCTAATTCAAATATAATAATAAAACAACTGAAATATAACTCAAGGAACACTCAGCGTTAGCAGAAAGCCGGATCTGTCGTCGGTGAGCGTCAGCGAAGCGTAGACAGCCGGGCGCGAACGAGCGACGGTAAACACATGTACACTCAGCGAGGGTTAGTCAGAGACTGAAATCGCACAGTACTGAAATCGTACAGTACTGAAATGTACAGTTTTATGAATGAGTTGTAGGCACTGTTGACTTCGCCAGTCTGTATTGAACTCCAATTGAAGCTTTCCAGTTCCTGATACAACTTGTGAAGTCTCTTGGTGAAATTACGCGTTTTGTGAAATTATTTGTCTGTTATGAATTATCAGCAGTCGCGCAGTCAATTTCTGATGCACAAAATATAGGAAAGTGATCGCTTTTATCCTAGATAAACCTTTAGATATTGTCGATCAGAGTGATGTAACGTTTGGTTGGTCAAGTCGGCTGGATAATGAATGGATAGAACCTTTTGGCTAGCATATTGTCCACAAATTCTTGTGTGGGTCCATGTATAAAATATTCAAGTAGGTTAACGTTGAAATCACCCAGTATGCACCATTCAGCATCTCATTTGGTGTTGATGGTCTCAAAAAGATCACTGCACCTGCTTATGATATTTCCGGATGCACGATAGAGGCAAGATGTTAATAGACGTTGATCCCTGGTCACAATACTCACTGATTTAATTTCGATGTAACCTACCTGCGTAACCGATAATGAATCTTATACGTTTGCCTTCAACAGCTCGTTCACGTAGATTGACACAGCTCCACCTCTGGCATTAGTGCAAGATTTATGAAATAGATGGTAACCTATAATTTGACATACTTGATCTGATAACACAGGGGAACAATAATTTTCGAATTTCTGCTGCATAAGTTTTTTAACACATTCTTACGTATTTTTGTCTGCTGAATCCGAATCTTAACTCGGTTTAGATCTGCATGCTCCAGTTTTAATGCAATTGGGAGTTTTCCATTCAGTGGCACACCCCAGTTTTTCCATTGTTGTCACATTGGTATATTACCTGCGATGCTTATACTGGCCAACCCCCAAGTGCTTTGCTGCTGAAATGTTTTAATATATTGTTGTGCGATGGTGTAAGGTGAGACTGAGTGAGATACTGTGTGTCAGTGAGTATGTGAACATGTCAGTGTGCTTATGTTTGTGCGGGGTTATGTTAGGTTACGATTGTGTGTCTGCAAATTGTAGATGTCCTGCGACTGTGTGCGCGTATGTATGTGTGCGAGTTTGCGAGTGTGTGTGTGAGTGCGTATGCCCTATGTGATTTAAAACTGTGATTGGCCTACTAAAATACCACGAGCAAAACTGGACAATTCGTGTGGACCTCAAAATCGGTTTAAAATCGGTTTCGAGATTAAATTCGTTTATATTTTGACTAACTGTACATATATTAGTTCCTTCTAGAGTGGCAGGGACATAGAATGGTAAATGGTGAACATTCGACACATACTATGCAGATATAATTGAATTCACTTTCCACTAACCCATGTTTTCTAAGTAATTCGTTGCTAGAGCGCTACAAAACAAGGATGAAATCTGCAGTTGGCTGGATATTGTGTTCAATATGCTTTTCAAGTAAGGTCGTTTATTGACATGCCATTCATAATCCTCATCATCTATTGAGATCACGGCAGTGTAAAAAAGGAATTCCGAGCGAGCATACACATACACAGGTCATCAACACTAGAAACGACGCCTCAGTTTTAACAAGGCAAATCAAGACAAGCCTTCACATGTTTCGTACAACCATGCAACAAAGCGCCACAAACGGTTTCAAAACAATGTATCTTTCCTGTGGGTCCAGCACTTCATCTATATTCGCCATGGAGGGGCGATCCTAACTGAAGAAGGACTACACATGCGAAATAAAGACACAATACATGCGAAATGGTACCATAGGTAACATATGAATGAACCAATATGTGAATACGGTAAAAGAGTAGTATGGGATGAAGTTTGAATTCCTGAACTTGGATAGGTTGCTTGACGTGTATATATTCTTGAATGTTCTGATTTCCCCAGCTTCGTCGTCTTAGTTGGCAAAGAATCAAAAGTAAAAATATTTCCCTGTTGAAGTCATGACAAAATCGTTCCCGTGATCGAAGTGACCTTCCACACATTACGACCCGGCCACCTGGATCCGCACTACTAAACTGAAATATGAACGATTCGACACCAGTCTCCTTTGGAACACACGCGCACTCGTCTGCAGTTGCCAGGGTATTGATTGTATGGATCCTGAAGACGGAACGAAGCTATATCTACCGGACATGATATATTTACCGCTGTACTTCGTAATTAGTACTTACAATGTAAGATTGGGACATTGTTCTACATATAGATAAATTAGCATAGACTTAAGTGGAATGTACGAATCATACACAACGCACGACTCCAGTCAAACATGAAGCAAATGATTTTGATGAGAATCCATTTAACGGTAAATGTCAATCAATCAATTAATGTCATCATAAAGGAATGTGTTTGAAAACAATGTTTCTCAATCAATCTCAAGTTTGCATAGACCTGCAAGAAACAAAGACGCTCAATCACGATGAAAATTGACAAGAAGCACACCAACACGTCCAAACGCTGACATTCATCCGGGTGAACACAAACGCATATATATATATATATATATATATATATATATACACAAACGCATATATATATATATATATATATATATATATATATATATATATATATATATGCGTTTGTGTTCACCAACGTGCGTTTGTGTTGTGTTGTTTGTGTTGTATATATATATATATATACACATAAAGTTAAGTTGCATTCGACAATAGTTGAAGCGTGACTATATTTACACAACCCATTCAATCCTCATATATCGATGTCTGTGAAATGGCTGGAAAGGTTTCCGATTCATTGAATATGTATTTTGTCTAATCATCACCAGGCCTTCCACCATTATTGAGCATTAAACAGCATGTAATTGAAAACTAGTTGTCGAAAAGCAGTAAAGCACACCAGTATAACCACGTTATAGCGGCCGCTTGATAGCACACCTATATGCGTATTTTGTATTGAATAAACGCATCCGCAATTTTGTCACCTGACAGTTGCACTATGTGGCGTTTTCACTCCATGTTGCAAACAGGTTGCATTTGTGTGTATTGCGTGCATGATACTTGTAACACTGTTGCGCCATTGCGATTGTATATTATTAGATTTCGGGATTTTATATGATCACTAGGGTGACATTTTGTTGCAAATGCAACTTTTTCATCATATACTCTGTTCATTCTGAGGAGCGCAAAAATCAATATTTTATTGATATGAGGTACATATTAACCCACGAGCGCATTTTGCCCATTTAAATGGGAGTTAACTGACGTTCATAATTTCATCATTTTTGTCTAATCAAATCCACGTTTTTATATTCCAATTGTTGCGCCGCACGCGGAAGGATCTATTGTTGTGGTTTATTGCTCGTATTGTTCGAATTTGCTTATTATATGGGAATTTAACAGGTCCTAAGTTGATAGTTTTTGCTCAAACCGAAATGGCTGGACGCAGGTATGTTTTTGCTCTAATAATTTCGTAAATATTACGTTAAATTCTTTTTTGAATTCGGGTAATAGTTCCTGAAATATGTCGTTTGGCAATGGAGCGCATTTATTTTCCTGTATTAAAATTTCTCCTACTTTTTCCATCAGCTAAAGTATTGCGCCCATTTAAATGGGCTTCATGGAGCTCTGCAAAATTCTAATGTATAAGCAATGTGCAGGTATAATTTTTGCTTCACTGCATAAGAGTGTGTTTAGAATATTTACAAATTCATTCATGGATAATGTTGCAGGAGTCCAAAAAATGTTGAAGAGGCGGTGAATTATTTGTTTGAATTGTCTGAAGAAGAATACGGTTCATGTGTGGAAGTTGTATTGGAGCCTCCAAACGATGGGGAAGAATCAGACGTCGACGACTTGAGTGAGGATGTGGTCGTTGTTGATCAAAATAACATACGACTACTGGGAGCAAAGATTCTCGCTCAGTCACCTCATGTGAAATTTTCAAACCGCATCAGTCGAGAAGAACCCTCCTCCTCATGTACGACATACATGAACAGACTGTCTCTGAGAGTGCAACGGACGATCCGCCAAAAAGCAAAAAGAGGAAACGCTCGAAAATTCATTATGAATGGGTCAAAAGTAATTTCACCGCCTGTAGTAAAGACGAATCAGGCTTGAAATATACACATTCACCAAGCATTGTGGCAAAATGGATTGACGAAGCGAAGTCACCAATCGACATTTTCAAGTTTTTTTGGGATGAAGATTTGATGCACGTTCTGGAATGTGAAACAAATCGGTATCATCAGATGAAGTTTGGCAAAGAGTTGAATGTGTCTATCGAAGAGCTATACCAAGTACTTGGCATATTCCTTCTATCTGGTTACAGCCCAGTCCCGAACCGACGGCTCTACTGGGCCAAACAAGCCGACACAAGAAATACAGCGGTGACGCAATGTGGAATGGCAATGAGTCGTTTCGAGGAAATCGTAAGAAGCCTGCATTTTGTTGACAACACCAAAAAACCCGTCAACGACAAAATTTACAAGGTAAGAAGTCTTCTTGAACATTTCAACAAGCTGTTTCTCCATGTGGCTCAACCCCTACCAATGACATGGGCCATTGACGAAGCCATGGAACCATATTATGGACAGCACAGCAGGAAGCAGTTCATCAGAGGAAAGCCAATCAGATTTGGGTACAAATTCTGGAGTCTCTGTTCTTGTGAAGGACTCCTTATGAATTTCAGCCTCTACCAAGGAAAAAACTCAGGATTTGAAGAAGGCATGCTGGTCGGTGAATCTGTTGTACATCAACTAGCGAAAGAGATTGTGCCCGAGAGAAGTAGTGGATTCATCCACAATTTCTTCACTACGCTGCCTCTTCTTCAGTCGTTTCAGAAGGATAACATCGGGCTAACAGGCACCGTTCGGAAGGACAGAACCAAGAATGTTCCCGTTTCTGGAGAAAAGAAATCGAGAGGAGATGCCGAAATATTTGAAGACGGTGATAAAAGACTTTTTGTTTGCGTCTGGAATGATAACAACGATGTTCGAATTGTTACCAACAAAGCCGACAACAGGACATTATCCATGGGAAAATGTAAACGTTGGTCGAAAACTAAAAAAGAAGTAGTGACAATTCCCCAGCCAACCATGGTGAAAATGTACAATGAAGGAATGGGCGGAGTGGATTTGTTTGACCAGTTCAGAGGGAAATATAGGTCAGCATTGAGGAAGAGAGTTTGGTACTATCCCATTTTCCGTTTCCTCCTGAATGGATCTATCGTCAATGGGTGGACACTATACAGAAAAATTCACAATGTTACACAATTAGATTTCCTGAGAGAAATTGTCAATGGCTTGCTGAAACCGTCCGAAAAAGCACGTAGGTTTGTACCCCTTTCGTTACCCGATAGCGCGCGATATGACCGAACGGACCATTATGTTGTAATGGGTGAGACACAACGACGGTGCGGTTTTTGCGGGAAAAATGTCAAGCCCAAATGCTCAAAATGTGATGTGGCGTTGCATATTCAGTGCTTTGCACAATATCACACAAGAAAATAATCCCACTGTCCATTTTACTACATGTTTGTGTCACCTGTGAAACCTTGATTATATATCATGCATTTTATGGATTACATTGTCATTATTTTTGCAAAAATATTTCATTCTTGTTTCAATTTTGCATTCAATAAAAGTGCTTTATTGAGTCCAAAATGATATTAGTGTAGTTTTACTTTAGCACAGGCCAAAAGTATAACATCTCTAAAACAGGAAATGTCAAGGCCTGCACGGAGCCCATTTAAATGGGCGGCCCATATTTCTCATTTGAAACGGAAAAATTTCTGGAAAACGTGATATTATTCGGTTTTGAGACAAAATCGATAAATGCTGAAAAAATCAACTAATTCGGGCAAGCGGAAATGGTTGTAAGTTCTCGAGGGTTAAAGAAGTTATAAATGCAACTTTTTGTTTTAGCGCAACGTTTGCAACGTTTTCATATATAAATACAATTATTTTGATTTAGGACAATTCTCGAACTTTTAGAACAATTGTTTCACATTATCAGAAAAAAAATTCGGTTGTAAAGTTGTACAATGCAGCATATATCAACCTAAACTCGATAAATGTATCTGGAAGTGTGTGAACATTGTGTCCGTGTGTGGTGCTAGACATCCTGCGTATGTACGTCCCCATAGACAATATAGACATATGCAATATAATATAGACATAACACTATGATATAGACAGGTGCATTTGTGCAATAAAATGAAACCTTAATTTGTATATTTTTCCAGCAACCTTAGAGCAACTAGTTAGATCAAAAGCACTTGACTATAATTACCTCATAATCAGATGATGTTTTATCTGCAAAATCCATTTAGACCTTGTAACATGCAAGGAAATTAACATCGAGTGAGTCTGTCAAATTATATTGCCTATTTAAATGTCACTACCAGGCCTCAGTGCGACAGACTCGACAGACTAGACAAGCATGTGAACCACAATCTTAAAGCAACCGCGAGTGCTCAAAATTTATAATTAATTAGAAACAAAAACGTGAAAGTCCCAAAGTGTAATGCTAAGGAGTGATTTCAGTGATAAAATTACCCTATTACCCTTATTTAAAATTGGTAATATTTTAGCGAAACATTGAGCTCAACTTATTAGCGCAACTATTTGAAGTTTTAGCGCATCGAAATGTCACCCTTATCGCCAGTGAGGTGACAGTTGAAGATCATGAAGCATGCAATCCTAGCACAACCGCGAATGATCAAAACGTATTGTGGTAATATTTATCGAATGTAAAAAGTACAACCTTTTCTCAAAAGTATGTTTTTCATAATTATATAATTTTCACTAGTCTTATATAGGTTTTAGTGAAGTTTCTACCAAATTTTAAGTGCAACTTTTTAGCGCAACTTATGGGATTTTTTAGCGCAACTTTTCTATATTTTTAGCGCACCAAAAGGTCACCCTATTGATCACATACAAATATTTTATCACAGACAATTCCATTTTTAAGCGGCAAACATTGAATGCCAGTTTCAATGAAAAATGTTGTCCAAATTTATGATTCTATAGGTTGCGCTTGAAATTAATCTATCATGTTAATAATTGTAAGTGCACATATTATGGATCCAATAGGTTATGATACATTCGAGCACTACATAAATATACAATATTAACACCAGCAACGTTAACAATGGGAATATAGCAATGTTACTGATAGCTTCTCAAGTTCGGATACCAAGAGCGTCGCACGGTGTTATACCCATGGTAGCTAACTAGGGTGATTAAGAATTAAGTGGATTAAATGGTGTGATAACATACCAACGGGATTCAGTTGGTCTACAATAGCTCGCTATGCAGACCAAATCGCTACAAGTGCAGGTATGATTCTTTGGATGGATTGGATGGGCTGAAACCCCAAGAAGGTGTCGAGCTTCCCATGAGCCCCCCAAAAATCCTGATTATGGACATTTCGAATTAAGTTACTCTTGTTTCTTCAAGCCCCCACATCTTTGTCATCAACTCCCTCACTTCCCACCGAAAAATCTTAGCGCCGCCACTGCACCCCTACATCGTTGGAAGGAATCAATCAGAGTAAAACTTTCGCCACGTACTACGAAAATTTCGTCTCCCCAAGGGTGGTTCCCCAATAAAATGTGGCTGTATACATGCATAAAATGCAAATAAATCAAACAACCTATTTTGTTGTTTTGGACAACATATTTTAGCATTTTTCGTTACATAAAAACATGAAACGCCAAAAATTACCAGATAAAATACCCAACCCTATATATGATATATAGCGATAATAGCCGAGTGCTATTGTTAACTAAATGTCACTATTGCCACATGAACGCTCCCCTGTATCAGTGTACGGTGCATACACTCGTTCCATATCATTGGTTGAATCTAAAAACATCCAACCATTTCACAGTATATGAGGAATTGTAAAAAAATGGTCACATAAGAACCGCGCTTCAACTGATGACAAATTCAACTCACTATGCACACACGCACGCATACGCACACAAACACACATGTCACTATTAAAAAGTACAGCCTATTTGATGGAAACAGCGTTTCTGTAGCGCAGTAGTACACATGGTAGACTATATATGCGCATACCGTTGGAAATGCGTTTGAGCAACTTGTTTACCGAAAACGTTACTTCACCACAGGCGTCGAAATATATTCAGACAACGAAAGTCTGCAAATTTAACATTGTGACTAGCTTACAAGTTAGCTGAAATACGTGATACATCTGCTTAGCACACAAACAAAACGTAAAACAGTATTGCGTAAACAGTACATGCGTGAATTACGTGAAACACAATGACACGAGAGATGAACGCAGGACAACCGAGGAGACGCGATATTCAGAAAGTAGATAATCAATATAATTGGAAAATATCGATCAAGCTCGGGTCGACAACCCAATGTCAAAAACTATACACTAGAACACTTTCATTTACCTTCTACTGCACTCTTGAAAAGCATCACTAAACACACTTATGTATATTGCTAGGAAAGGAATTTGGGGATCCACGTGGCCTATGAGTCCACTTATAATTTAACGATATCGAATGGATAATCCAAAATGTAATCTGGAGTATACAATAATGAAATATGTTTTAAAGAACACATTTACGACTCTAGGGTCAGAAAAAAACTTTCAAAGCGATTGAGAAAAATGAATTATGAATTAGAGTTGTGTGATACTTGTCTTGTTTTTGTTTCTGCTGATCACTTTGATATGGCCATATTTACATAGGTGTTGTACAAGATTAAAATATTTCATTGCAAACGAGTATGAACGAAAGCGTCCCGGACAAGAACCATATTCAATGAATATTCACAGCTATCATTCCAAGTCATCATTCCCAACTGGAAGTTTTGAAGTTAATCATTATTGCCATTATCACAAATAGCATGTTGATGATGCAAATTACGAAGCCTTCTTGAATGCCATCATTGCAACCAGGCAGTGGTCACAAGGCGTCCATCGCACTGCAATCACACAATGACACGAAAAACAAGTGCATGCGATCCACTACTAGTACTGGCCACAGCCAGACCACTGACCGATGATGTATCATCTACGTCAGCTGTAGGCGCCACAGTGAGACGGGTCGCTTGAAACCGGTCACTTGTAAGGCCTCGCGACCTCCCACAACGTATACAAACACTGGAAAATAAGCCAGCCGAGCTGGATCACACGAGTCGGCCGCCACAAGAGCCACGCCACCACTATCAGTGCCGCTATTAGCCGCGTTCTGACACGGCGACACTAGTGCACGGTCTGAAATACCTGAGTCCTGCGAGCAACATAGCGGCAGAGACGGTGGCGCGCCCATACGACAAACGGGCGGCCTAGCAGTCGCAACCGACGAGTAATTGGGGTTGTCGAAGCCGGATATGTCGCAGTGTTCAATGCTCGAGTAGTCAGATGATCTGTCACACTCGGCACCTCCACCGTCACTCGTGGCCGTCTCATTTATCATATAGTGCACGCCGGCGCTGGAGTCCAGCAGGTCTGGGAACGAGACACGTTCACTGTTCATGGTGCCGCCGCCGCCTGCGGGCACAGCGTGCGAGCTGATCGAGCGTGACATGTCAATAGCAGAGGTGCGAGCCGTCAGCTGGTGCATTTCGATACTGTCGCAGCTTCCATTGCTGAGCGCCGAATAGCTCGGTTGGCGTAGGTACGTCAAATTGGCCGGCATAAAGCGCGACAGCAGACAACCACTCGTGCCGACGGAGGTTTTTGCTGAGGTGGATCGACGTCCCGCGGCTCTGTGACGCAATACATCGGCGTGCACAACGGGTACGGCGGTGGACGGCGCTGAAGAGGGCGGCACTGTGGTCGTCCAAATGCTTGCACTGATGACAACGGCTGCACATTGAGAACGCGCCTGTGGCTGCGGCTCGTCACACAACACGCGCTCCCAATTCTCAGTAACTGCACGCACAAACACGAACACATACTGTAGCTATTGCTTGCAGGTAAACACACAGCATTACTCAATGAGAAAACACGGTCAGGTATCCCTTGACCACTTCTGGTTTCCGAGATCCACTGTATTCTCAAAATCGCTGCTACTGAAGCTGGATAAAACGATGAATGATGGGATAAAAGTCCGAATATGAGTCGAGTAAACTGGAATGGAAAATTATAGGTTGAACAGTCCATATTGAGCATACTGCAAGGT
This sequence comes from Sacculina carcini, assembly GCA_916048095.2. Taxonomy (NCBI): domain Eukaryota; kingdom Metazoa; phylum Arthropoda; class Thecostraca; family Sacculinidae; genus Sacculina; species Sacculina carcini. The sequence goes on along the minus strand of OU696587.1, from coordinate 710,019 downwards.
GCGTCGTCTATTGGATTCTTGTTCTGCGACGTAAAGCATGTAAGCACTGATTACACTGACCAAAATGGAACCTCCAAAGTTCATGAGTGGCATGACCGCGACTTTGACCGCCGTACACCAGCATCCAACTGAGGACTCGTGATGAAACATGCCCGTGACGGACGGCTGGAGCCAGCCCGCGACACCGCCATTGCGTCCAATGCAAACTGACTGTAATGCGCAACACAACCGCAACACAACAATGAAACACTGACAACAAAACGTCTCAATCGCAATAAGTTTCAACTCGTATGATTATGTGAAAACATACTCACTGGCTACACCAACATCATACATGTATAGGCACAAAACTGTGCAATATTTTACAACAAAATAAGCATGACAAGAAAGTGGGTCTTTTATAAATTAACGATTTTGTAAGGTTTTGCTTGCTGAATTTCTGAATTGTGACTCCACCGCCAATGCATACACACAAGAACAGGCAATTGATGTGATGGTTCAGTGTAATGGCAAACAATATCAACACACACGTGTAAAGAGACGAGTGATGCTGCAGTGTGACACACCGTTGTACAGTCACGCACCGTGACGCTGCAACACTATCACCAGCAGCGTGTGCGTAAGGTGGATGTCACTTGATCATTGATTACACGAGAACTCGACGACAGCACGTTACTAGTCGATCAGTCGAACCAAAACCCCGTGCTGAACTTGTGAGCAGCGCATTTAGTGTATTTTAACGTTTCAAGAAAAACTTGATTTTATGTAGCGGCAACAAAACAGGTCTTTTCACAAGGTTGTTTTGCTTGCCTCGAACATTGTACGACGATATGAACACATCCAATACCGAGTTTCTAGCTGAATTGTTTCAATTTTCTGTGGACCGCATTCATTCCATGAGTTCTGCCAATGAATTCGGATAGCACCTAGAATGACGCAATGAGAAGAATGAAACAAAAATAAAAGTCTTGTTGAGCGAGTCTGGCGGTTCGCTCGTTAAGCACAATAATGATAAGAGCTGGGATCAAACAAGACTATAGGCATTTATCCCGGTGGCGAAGCATTTCCAATTGGATGCAATCACCGTTAGTAAGAGCCCAAGAGACGATAGTAATGCAATAATGCAATTAAGCAGTCAGATAATGATGTGAAAAAATGAGGACAAGTGAAAATGATGAGATAATAAATGTGCAGTCGTGTACAAATATCCGCAGTGTGGAAGATTCAAAACCAAGTTGACGGCAAGAGCTGTGTCGTATTTGGTTCGATAATTATGTATCAATGTTAATGTGATTAATGTTTGCCTCAGTGGTGTGATATATATATAATATATATATATATATATATATATATATATATATATATATATATATATATATATATATATATATATATATATATATATATATATATATATAAAATATAAACACAGCCTCCTACGGCTGTGTTTAAACACAGCCGTAGGAGGCTGTGTTCGCGTGTAATTTTGCGGGGGCAAAGACTCACGGCCCCGGCTGGCACACCGCAGGTCCGGCCGCCACACGGGTTTTCGCAGTTACGGCCAGTACAGAAAACTGTACGGCTGCGTGCACACGAAACCCGCCTTGCGGCAATTGGGATATCACTTTAAGAAACGAACCCATCCGTTTAACCTCGCCAGGGAATCGAGCCCTGGACCTCTCGTGCACAGAGCGTGTGTCTTAGATAGAGATGCGACCTAAAAAACCGACGTTTTTTTTAAACCGTTTATTTTTGCCAAAAAAACCGCGACCAAAAAAACACGTTTTTTTTGGTCTTTTTGAAGTCATGCACAGACTTCAAATTATGTAAATTATATATTTGGGATATTAAATGAATTATTTTTTTCAACACATGGGTTATTCATGCTATTAGTGACACTATCAAATTGAATTATCATTAAATATGCACAATATAATTGTTATAATGTGTCTGAAAGCCCTAATATCATTGTTTGCACGGTACTGTGCGGCACTTCTATGTACAGTGAAGTAACCAATACACTGTTTCAGGAACGTTGGCTTTATTCAACTCTAATGCCACACAAGAACTAACCAAGAACAACGCACACACGATCAAGTCCACTGAACACACACGCGCACACACACACACACATACAACCAGTACACACACACACACACACAAAGAGAACGCTAACTAGCGACACAATTACACACTACACATAAACGTACAGTATAGGCATTCATAGTTCCAATGACAAACAGCATAGGCGTTCACAGTTTACACCACATTCTCCCCCGCTGAATATTCAAAGCGCGCCACGACTTGCTGGCCAAACTAGCAATCGAAACGAGAGAGCCGAGTTCAATCAAGAGCGACACTCACGTAATCAGAGAGGTAGGCAGGTTGCCGTCTGACTCGACCCGAACGACGTGGCTCTTCAGTAGCCGGGATATCCTTCGTATGCGGCTCAGTCTGAGTCGTGTTAACATCTCTAGTACAGCCCTCAGTTCTGCTTATAGAAGATGTATCTGGAACAATAAAAAGTTCTGAAGTTTCTGCTGGATGTTCGCCCACGTTGTCACCGCGGTGTTGGTGCATCGTTTTCTGTCCAATATCTGGAGTTTGTACCGAGGATGTCGTTCGGGCTGCCGGTGCCAGTCGACGAATAGACACTGTGGATTCTTTGCCGTCCTGATGTGCGACGCGAGCCCATTGCGGATTCACATGAAGGAGGCGAACTTCTTCTACTTCGTCGTCGTACTTGGAATGTCGTAACGCTTTCTTTAGCAGAGCCTGGTTATCGGCGGATAGCCATGAAGGAGTGGCTTGACCATATGTTGCTTTCCGTGGATGAGCAAACATGCGTTCATGAGGAGTTTTATTAGTTGCGACACACAATAGAGAACGCATACTGTGGAGTGCGTCCAGTAGTACTGTTTCCCACATTACCACAGGGAGCGAACGAGATGACAGAGCGAGTCTTATGGTGCGCCACAGTGTTCCATTGAATCGTTCAATTTGACCATTACCCCGAGGATTATACGCCGATGAGTAGCTGGTGCCCACTCCTCTCTGGTGCAAGAAATTCTGATATTCTGATGATATAAATGCGGGGCCTCGGTCGGAGTGAACGTAGTCGGGTAATCCCCAAGTGGAAAAGAGTTCGGAAAAGCATTTTATGGTTGAACTGGCAGACATGTCTTGTGTGGGAAATGCAAAGGGGAATCTACTGTACTCGTCTACGATGTTGAGAATGTATCTGTTATTCGAAGTTGACGACAAGGGGCCTTTGTAGTCGATGGACAGTCTCTCGAATGGTCTTGTAGCTTTGATAAGTGTTCCTGTAAATCTTGTGAAATTTGGTTTTACGGAAGCACATGTGTGACATTTTGCGATCATCGTTCTAATTTCTTCAATAGAAAAAGGAAGGTTTCTTTGCCTCACTATATGGGTCATTCTCCGAATGCCAGGATGACACAGTGACTCATGTATACGTACAAGATCGATAGGCAAAGTGACAGATGCAGTGCATCCTGTTGCTCTAGAGAGGGCATCAGCCACTTGGTTCAATCTTCCCGGGCGATAGGTGATATCGTACGCAAAGCAGCTAAGCTCCAATCTCCATCGCATTATCTTTTCGTTCTTGATTTTTCCATGGTTTTTCTTGTCGAACATGAAGCGTACAGACTGTTGATCGGTTACGAGCCTGAATTTGCGCCCCAAGAGGAAATGCCGCCATTTTTTGATTGATTCTACTACAGCACATGCTTCACGCTCAACAGCAGATTGACGCTTCTCTGACTCTGAGAGTGAGCGTGAGAAAAACGCGACAGGTTTTCCTTCTTGAGTCAATGAAGCTGCAATGGAATGAGCGGAGGCGTCTGTTTCGACTGTGAACATAGCACTCTCGTCGATGGCTGTCAAAGTAGCATTAGAAATTTCTTCTTTCATTTCTATCAACGACCTTGTAGCAGCGTCGGATAGAGGAAAAGTTTTCGTATCGATCAATGGTCGAATTTTTTCTGAAAAATTTGGCACCCATTTGGCATAATGCGATAGCAGCCCCAATGTTCTTCTTAGGCTGGGCACGTCGCTGGGAGGATTCATCTCGATTAGAGGTCTCATTCTTTCTGGATCAGGCTTGACTTGGTGATCTTCTATGACGTGTCCTAGAATGGAAATTTTGGACTGCGCATATGTACTCTTCTTTTCGTTTACGGTCAAATTGTATTTCTCTGCAAATTTTTGGAAACGCTCCAAGTTGTGGTCGTGCTCTTGTCTGGAGTGTCCGCAAATCGTAATGTCATCAATATATGCGAACGTATCTTTCAGATTTTCAGCAGCAATCAGTTCGTCTAGAACTTGTTGAAAGCACGTCGCTCCGTTTGTAACACCGAACGGCAAACGAGTGAACTCATAAAGCTTTCCCCCAGCTTCGAACGCAGTGTATGGCCGATCGCTGACTTTCAGTGGGATTTGATGGTAGGCGCTTTTCAAGTCGATGGAGCTGAACCAACTGTACGACGATATCTTTTCTACCATTTCTGAAATTCCAGGTACTGGATAAGCAATGAGATCGGTGTATTTGTTGATGGTTTGAGAGTAGTCAACGGCCATTCTCTTTTTGTTTGCCTGGTCTACCACAACCACCTGGGCCCTCCATGGACTACGGCTTGGAGTTATTATGCCTTGTTTGAGCAAACTGTCCACTTCGCCTATGATAAATTGAATATTTTCTTTTGAATATCTCCTGGACTTTATTTGAGTAGGGCGGCAATCAGATGGAAGGTTTGAAAATATAGCTGGAGGCTCAATGTCAGCGGCGAGAAGGCTGCACAACTCAAGTGGAGGCTGACAACCTCCGAAACTCACCGTAATTTTCTGATGCTGACTTAGAAAGTCGTGACCGAGCAGCACAGGCGCACAAAGATCGTCCATCAGGTGAAGACAGATGTCACTGTATGATTTTCCATTCACGATGATGTCTACCACACAACACTTTGTGATTTCAACCGATTGTCTGGATGAAGCCATTGAAATTCGACCAGAAGAAGGAGCGACTTTTAATCTCATGCGCTTTGCCACGTTCGTTCGTATAAATCTTCTGCAGCTGCCGGTGTCTACCAGAGCATCTATAGAATCACCACTGCTGAACTGCACTGAAGTAACAGCGGGTGAGAGGCCTTTCAGTACGCCTGAAGAAGAAGCAATCATTGCACCGTTTGTTGTGGCTGAAGTGGCTTGTTTAAAGTGCGGCGAACGTTGTCGTGCTGAAGACTTGCATACACGGGCGTAATGACCGATTTTATGACATTTAGCGCAACTAGCATTTCGAGAAGGACAATCAGATCTGGCGTGAGCGGCTCTTCCACAAAAATAACACTTTCGCGTATGCGTCACAGCAATATTTTCACAGGAACCGATCAGTGATTCTGCTTTCTTGTGTGAATTCTCACAATGTGCTGCTTGTTGACTCTGGTATTTTTCAGTGACCAGCGAAACAGTGGATGGTAGTGAATTGTCAATGGAATATGAAGCTGAATGAAGTTGAGCCATTTCAAGAGCTCGTGCTTGACTTACTGCGGAAGACAAATTTAGAGACAGATTCTCCAGCAAACGCTGTCTTATTGCGTTAGAAGATATACCTGTTATGTAGGCATCTCTGATTGCCAGCTCCTCAGCTTCAGTCGCAGTACAGTTTTTGAAGCCACACTCAGCTGCCAGACTTTTCAAATTGTCGAGAAAAGTGTCCAAGTTCTCTCCATTCTGTTGTTTACAAGTGGCTAATTTGTGTCTTGCGAAAACTTCACTTTTTGGTTTGACAAACCTGGACGCTAGCAGGCTGACGGCTGTTTCATAGTTCCTTGCGACTTTGATGAGCTTGTAGAGTTTCACACTCATGTGAGAACGCAGTAGAGCCAATTTATCCGGTCGCAAATCTGGTGGTATGGCCGCACAGAATGCTTCAAAGTTCTCGTGCCACATGTGCCACTGATCTTCAGTATCTGCTGTCTCTACGTCGATATCCAGAGGCGACGGCCGTAGATATTTTTCCATAATTAGAGTTGAATAAATTGAAGTAACCAATACACTGTTTCAGGAACGTTGGCTTTATTCAACTCTAATGCCACACAAGAACTAACCAAGAACGACGCACACACGATCAAGTCCACTGAACACACACGCGCACACACACACACACATACAACCAGTACACACACACACACACACACAAAGAGAACGCTAACTAGCGACACAATTACACACTACACATAAACGTACAGTATAGGCATTCATAGTTCCAATGACAAACAGCATAGGCGTTCACAGTTTACACCACATACAGTACAGTTTTGCATTCAATTATTGAGTTAATCATTGTGTAAGAAAGCAGGGTTTGAGAACCGTTTTTTACGCTAAAATCTGAAACAGTTTTAAAAAAACAGGTTGCATAATTCTTTTCCATTTTTTACACATTAACTTTATCCTGCCAGAAATTAACTACGTTGGTTATAATAAGTTTCATCATTTCATTCAGCAGATTAATTATTTACAAACATAAGAGTACAAACACTGCAAATATTTACACAAATACTACGAATATGCACACAAACTTAGTGTCCCAAATTAGACTACGAATAAAAGCGGGTCGCAGTGGAAACGGACCAGAAAAACGGACAATATTTTCGTAAGAAGAAAAACGGACAATATTTTCGTAGGAAAAAAAACAACTGAGGAGATATATTTGATGTAGAAAAAGGTATTTGAACACAAATAACTACATCAAAGAAGCCATCATCCATAAAACCAGTTCTAAAAACAGGTTACTAATGGAAAAACAGTCAATTTGGTTAAACTTTCCTTGATCTGACGCCAATTTTTTTTCGCAATCTCTACATCTACGAAAACAGTTTTTCAAAAAATATATTTTGAAAAAACCATGGTTTTAAAGAAGAGTTTAAATTATGTGGTTTAACCAGCCGCTTATACGTACCAGCAGGCTACTTGCTATAAAAAAGGTATTTGAACGTACATCAATCAAATCTATCTTACATAGATACTGTTTTAGAAAACATTGTTTCATTAAAAAAGCGTTAGTTTAAATGAACGTTTGTCAAAAAAACACTTCACCAACCAATTAGCTTGTCTTGTTCTGCTGCCAATCTTTTCTGGACCTGTACATTAATAAAACGAATTTAAAACCAGTTTGAAAAACATCATTGCATTTTTTCATAAAAAAACATGGTTTCTTTTAAAAAAAACATGATTATTCAATGAATTTGTTTTGTTATGCTGACAAATTATTTCAAATATCCACATAATTAAAACCATCTTTAAAAACATGGGTTTTCTCAATGAAAAAAATATAAACCACCGGACCCGGATGCACTTTCAAACAGTCTCCTGAGATATTTATTGATAAATATTCTTGTTTTATACTATTATCAAATTATCTCTGAAATAAGACACGTAAAGATGTACAAAACATCAATTGAACTCATTTCTATGTACTAAAATCTAACATCCGATGACAATTGGGCTATTTAAAAAAACAAAAAAAACACAAAAACCTATAAAAAATGTTTTTTTTTAAAAAAACGCAACAAAAAAACGTTTGTTTTGCATCACTAGTCTTAGCCACTCGGCTATGAGGCGGACAAAATGGTGGTGCGATCGTGTGCAGTGAGAGAGAGAGAGAGTGTGTGTGAGAGATTCTGAGTGTGTCAACGTGTTATTGTGTCTGTGTGATCGTGTATGTTTAAATTGTGTATGGCGTACGAGAGTGTGTGAGCGAGTGTGTATAGTTGTGTCGGTGTGTGCGTGTGTATGCGTTTGGTGAAGTGTACATGCCCCGCGGCGGCGAGCGAGCGACCGGCTCGCCGCTGATTGGTTGTGGCGGTGGGCGTGAGGCCTGTGCGTGTGTGTGTGTGTGCTCCCGTGTGGCACGGTGTGAGCCAGAGTCGTGTTGGAAGTGTTGTCGAAGTTTGAAGTCTTGTAGGCGCGCGTGGGGCAGTGGTGCCCCACGCGTCTGTCTGCAATTATATTTTATTTTTTTAATTTCGGTTACAAGCTATTTCGGCCTTTATATTTTGGAAGTATTGTTTATATGCGACCCGGCTTCAACAGCGAAGACATTGCCCTCCAGTATTAGCAGCGGCCTGGAAGACATAGCGGGGGTGCTCGGCGGCGTGTCAGGTTGGTGTGCAGGGGGACGGCAGGAGAGCATGGTGCCGGCAGGAGGCAGCGGGGGAGCTGCGGCCGAGTGTTGCTCGTCGTCCCGCCTGCACTGGTGTTGGACTTGTCGCCGGGAAGCTGGCAGTTAGTAGGTGGAGGCTGCTGGTGCTGGAGGGCAGGTGAGAGGAAGGTGCTGCTGAGGCCGGAGGATGAAACAATCGACGACAACGGCGTGGCCTGCATGTGCGACGACGTCAAGGCTGTCTCCGGCAGGGTGTTGAAGAGTACTGGATTCGACGGGAGCATAGCGGGTGCTGGGGTAAAAGTGTTGTGCCCTGTCGTGGCAGCCGTTGATGAAGAGGACGACAGGCTGAACATCTGAAGATCACGGGCGAGGCGGGAACGTGATGGATGATGGGGCCTGTCGTGTTGTGCTTCGCCGCAGCTACGGTGTGTGCGTCTGGCGGAGGTCGTCGTCGGGCTAGGCTGTTTTCTTGGTTTGCGTCTTTCGTTTTGGTTTGAATCGTCTACTGTTTAGTTTTATGTTTCTTTAAAAACAGGTGGAGGTGTGATGTGATCGTTTGCAGTGAGAGAGAGATAGAGTGTGTGTGTGTGTGTGTGTGAGAGATTCTGAGTGTCAATGTGTTATTGTGTCTGTGTGATCGTGTATGGTTGGAATTGTGTATGGCGTGCGAGTGTGTGAGCGAGTGTGTATAGTTGTGTCGGTTTGTGTGCGTGTGTATGCGTTTGGTGAAGTGTTTATGCCCCACGGCAGCGAGCGAGCGACCAACTCGCGGCTGATTGGTTGTGGCGGTGGGCGTGAGGCCTGTGCGTGTGTCTGCTCCCGTGTGTCACGGTGTGATCCAGACTCGTGTTTGAAGTGTTGCCGGAGTGTGACGTCTTGTAGGCGCGCGTGGGGTAGTGTTGCCCACGCGCGCCTGTCTGCAATTATATTTTAGTTTTGAATTTCGGTTACAGGTTCTTATGAATAATTCTTATGTAGCCTATCTTGGCGCTTCTCATATTATGTGCGGCGTGATATATTGGTTGATATGTTTTAAGAACAATAAAACTGGATTTTGAATGGAGCGTTTCATTACAAGTGAAATAGCTCCAGGGTATTGTACATAGAGGCACATTGGGCAGTATACGGAGCTTAATTTATAATTTTATGTGACAAATAAAAACTCCAAGTTGTGAACTCCAAAAATTCCAGAGAAACGACAGCTCAGTATCAAACAGCAAGCAAACAATAACACGATTGTATTATTGATGATAATCTTCTCAACGGAAAATAGAGACTTGAACAAATAACACAAACATCCTCCAAGCTTAAACACTAACTAAAACATCATAAAACACCGTAAAACACCATAAAACATCCACCAAAGCACAGTAAGAACCCTCCCACGCTTCTCCTCCGCTATTCGCCGCACCTCACTCATTCATACCGACACGCTTAATGACACATACAAATATAAATCACAAAGTCATATATCCTGATTCTAAAGAATCATTCAAACCATCCCCGTACACGACATAATCCTGCAGTCGCGCTGGTCGTCTAATCTCACGACGCTGCCTCTCCGCTTCTCCGTCAGGAACCACTGCCTCCGATGAATTCATCTCCGTCTCGCTGTTCCTCCCTGCCGTGATCATCATTTCGCAGTCGACATTGTCCAAACCAAACGGCTGCTGCATGACCCTCGATTTGTCAGACACCACCAACGGGATCTTCACTCCGTTGACGCCTACACATCTCATTAAATATTTCTTGGAAATGCTCGTCAGAAATTTCTTCGTCCCATCCATACACGTCAACTCAGCCGCGTGCCGCTTCAGGAACGATGCAGCGACTCGCAACCACCCCACCACCGGATAGTGAGACACCAACTTGCTGCTCACAGAGAAAACGTTCCTGCGAGTCAAAACATCAGGAACATCATCAACATTGTTATCCCTACACCAGTGTAGCCTGCCATCCAACTGCTTCCTGACGCGTAAGCGAACCACACGTGCACCGTCAGTCTCTCAATGTGCTTTCCCTCCAAACCGAACTTATGAAAGTGAGCACGCACCACCTCAGGATCGACCACATAGCCGTCAATAACAATGTCGTCGACATACGCAGATGCGCCTCGCTTGACGCGCGGATCCTGGGCCATTACCTCTTTCACGACAGCCTGCATGATTGACGGTGCTGCGTTAAGGCCGAAACCTAGCCTCGTCAAACAATAAAGCTTATCTCGGAATTTAACCGTCTGGAATGGCCACAAACTACGATCCACCGAAATTTGAAGGTAAGCATTCTTCAAATCCACGACGTACAAGTTTTCACTTTTTCTCCTCCAATTTCGCAATCTCTCACGGCACACGTCAGCTTCTCCCGAGTAGGCATCGATGTATTCGTTCAGCTCCCTGAAGTCTAATACAGGCCTTATCTTGTTTTTGTTGACCTGCTTGACAGCCATCAAGGGGATCAGACAGCGCGGACGACCGAATTTCTGTTCGTCGTATGGACGCATCCAACTATTCTTGATCCACGACTCCACCTCCTCGTTGAACTCGCAATGTGCACTGACCGGAATATGATACTGAGGCACAGTATTCTTGAAAACATTCGGCTCTTTGTCATCTTTAAACTTCCACCGACATGTCCACATATTAGCTTCTTTGTCGAAAACCTCTGCGTGACCAGGACCATCACTTTTCACCGCGGGAAGTGCGGCGCGACATCTTTTCTCGGTTGACCGAATAAAGTCAACTCCCGTGTCACCTATACTCACCCCACCAAGTGCTACGATGGCATCCATGCCTAAAATGAGATAAAATTTCTATGGTTTTTCACTTACAACCAGCGCCTTGATGACAGCAGACTTATTTCCTACCACCAACTCACAACTACTCACCCCAACACAGGTAAAAGCACCACCGAGCGTGTTCACCGGCGTTTTTTGTCGAGTCCAACTGTCAGACAACACAGACGACATTATGCAGCACGAGCATCCGCTATCAACCAACGCCACGCAGGTTCGACCATTGACACAGACACTCGCGAGGGGAAGCGCCTCTACTGCTGAGATTGAGAGAGCGCCGGCACTGAAGCACCCTTTCGATAGCAGTTTTACGGACAATCTTTCGCATAGTGGCCTAGCTTAGAGCAGCAGAAACACTTCACTGATGACAATTTTTGCGGGCACGATCGGCTAATGTGTCCCGTCTGCCCACACACAAAACATCTCAATTCCCTCTCTATTGGGCGCCGTTGACTCCCACTAGCATTGCCGTCGCCAACCTTCTTGCGTCCGATGCTCGACTGACAACACTTCACTCTGTTTCCGCTTCATAATCATCCGCGCCATCGCCACCACCCCATCGAGGTCCAGCTTTTCCGAGGTCGCTCTTGCTTGAACGTCTTTTGATACTTCGCTCGGTAGTACGCTCACCAAAACACATTCCAGAACATCTTCCGTGACATTACCGACAGATTCTGCCAGCTTGCGAAGTTCTGCGAGAAAAACGTCTGGACACTCATTAGGCTGCAAGAATCGATTACGAAATTCAGACCAGGCTGCATATTTGTCCTTGCCGAATGCAGTGTACAAATCAGACTTTGTCTTTTGAGCGTTCAGTCTGTCTGCTGACTGCAACTGAGACCATACAGTGAATGCCCCACACGCAAGCCTCAACGGCACAACGGCCATCACGTCCACACCTTTCAATGACCACATCATTTCGCACCTGAGCCACCACTGTGCCACATCACCTGACCCGTCAAATTCCGGTATGAGCGGCGAATCGACATCGCCCGCACTTCATTCCTCACGGGTGGTTCCTCACTGAACTGGCGTTCGTTTGGCATATTTTATTTTAGACACAGGCCCGTTAGCTTGTGACAAATAAAACTCCAGGTTGTGAACTCCAAAAATTCCAGAAAAACGACAGCTCAATATCCCGAAACAGCAAGCAAACAAGAACACGATTGTATTATTGATGATAATCCTCTCAACGGTAAATAGAGACTTGAACAAATAACACAAACATCCTCCAAACTTAAACACTAACTAAAACATCATAAAACACCGTAAAACACCATAAAACATCCACCAAAGCACCGCACAGCAAGAACCCTCCCACGCTTCTCCTCCGCTATTCGCCGCAAATCACTCATTCATACCGACACGCTTAATGACACATACAAATAAAAATCACACATTTACAAAATCACATAATCACATAATCATACAAATATATATCACAAAGTCACATTTTCATAAGATATTAACCTCGGTCGTGGCTAATTCCAAGGTTGACTACGTCGTTATTAACTGGCTATTAACTATCGTTATTAAGCTAGTCACACGATCCAAAAAAAGATGGAGGAAAACCCCAAAAAAGATGGCGGAAAAAGAAAACAAGCAAAAACAAACAAACAAACATGTATTTGATATAGCGCCAAGTAGAGCAGAGGCGCGTAAAAGAGTTAAACTGGTGCGAACAATATAAAGGAGTATTAGCTCATAGAGGGAAAATAAATGAGCCAGAAAAAACAACACACATGATAATAAAAGAGAAAAACGAATATAAAACAGCAAAAGAAATACTTTACACAGTAACATACATCACATCACATATTACATCATACATTAACACTGGTAACCAAGAAAAATGAATGTAGAGAGAACCAGATTTAGTGCTGTCGGAATGTAGGAGTTAGAGGTGTGGGCAAAGATAGCAAAAATTTGTGCAGAGCAGACGATAATTAGGAGTATGATTTTTGCTTCAGGACATGAGGAGGAAGTTGATTGTAAAGACGGGGAGCAGAAAAGTATAATGATTTGGCTGACCAGTTTGACTCATGAAGAGCAGGAGGAGAAACAAGAGGTAGAAGACGACGACTGGAAGGTCGCTCGTTGCACTGTAGGAGGGTAAGTAAGTAGGAAGGAGGAGAAGGCGAGTGAAGAAGTTGATATACAAAACAGCAAAGCTTATGATGGATCCTCGAAGGGACTGGCAGCCAGCCTAGTTACCGGATATGTACAGAGTGTTGCGTTATTAGGGAAACAAAAGCAAGGCAAGCAATTGTAATAGCAATAGACCATACATACAAAATCAACAGACAAAGTCTCCTCGGCTGTATCCAACACAATAACTACAAGATAATGCCAAACTAAGCGGACCCCCAAACATCAACAACGCCATCTCCACACCTCTCTCGCACGTCTCTATCAAATCACCATTGTCCCACACCAATGTAAATATTATAATACCCATAAAACTAGTGATGCCAGACGGACATCCCACACCTCCCCCTGAGTCTGCTACTCAAAGTCGCAGACGTAATCATTCAAATGTCGAGGGCGGCAGCGTTGACGTTGGCTCCTCCTTGGAGGCGGCTTCTCCGTCGCAGCCGGCAGCGTCGATCTGGGGGGCGGCACTTTGAACGTATTCCGGCCCACTGGTACTGCGGGGACGATCTTGTACGGTTGACTCCGGCTTCACATCCAGCAGTAGATATCGTCTGTTGCGTGTCGTTATGTGCCCACTTGGAGTGCGTAGCAGATATCTACTCAATTCGAGTAGACCTTCATTAAATGAATCGTCATCGAGTTCACCAATCTGCGTCACTTTTTGCACCAGTCGTTCGACTCTTTTAACGGCCGACTCAGCGTGCCCATTCCCCTGCGGATGTTCGGCACTGCTGTTGTCGTGCTGCTCTTTCCAGCGTGCGAAGAAGTCTCTGGTGCGACGAGCTGTATACTGCGGTCCTCCGTCGCTTCGAAGACGATTCGGGACGCCATACGCTGCAAACAGCTGCCTCAGACTTCTGATGAGTTGACGAGATGATGCATCTGACCGCGGCCATTCTGCCACACACGGCCACTTTGACAACCTGTCCACATATATCAGGTATGTCCGACCTGCATACTGAAAATAGTCTGTGAGACACTTTCGAAGACTCTTTCTGGTCTCTCATCACAGTGATACGGCCCTTTTTGTTGACTCTTGCGGTATCGCAGACACAACTCACACGAGGATACCATCATTTTTATATCGCTATTTATCGTAGGCCAGTAAACGCATTGCCGAGCGCGGCCCATCGTGCGGTTCATTCCCTGATGTCCGCTGTGCAACCGTCGAAGTGTGTCACGACGCATACTGCATGGAATAACCACACGAAATCCGCATAAATGCATAACGCCTTCAATATACAGTTCATTTCTCATGTTCCAAAATGGTTTGACGCAGTCAGAGCATTGATGGCGATATTCAGGAAATTCATCCCGTATAGTTTTACGCAGTGCAATGTACTCTTCATCTTTTGCAGCTAGTTATGTGATTTGTGAGAGAAGTAAATCACCGTATGGATTCTCGCTATCATCGTCTTTTACCACGCGAGATATCTGTATAGCACGTTGTCTCGGTGTGATGTTTTCTTCTGACTCGCCGCCGCAGTGAGCTTCGTCTTTGTTGAAGTGCAGAGGTGATCTTGAAAGGCAATCTGCAATAAAATGTTCTTTGCCTGCTCTCCATACTGTTTCGAACTGTAAATGAGACAACTGACTTCGCATTCTCTGCTATCTCGGATTGTTGATGTCCGATATGTACATCGAATTAAGAATTGTCATCAAAGGTTTGTGGTCTGTCACCACTGTGAAACACTTGGCGCCGGCCAGGTAATAGTTTGCCCTCTGGCAGGCCCAGACTACTGCTAGTACCTCTTGATCTATAGCGGCATATCGGCCCTCTGTTTCGGTGAGACATCGTGATACACATTGGATCAGCTTCCACTGAACGTGCTCGTCTTTCTGCCGCATGACAAACCCTATACCACGAAGTCTCGCCGCGTCAGTCTCTACGATGGTAGGTCGTGTTGGCACGTAAGAATCCTGAACTGGCGGGGACGTGAGCACGCGTTTCGCCGCTTCCAAATGCCGGTGTGTGTACATTAGCGTCCCACTGCCATGTCACATCTTTCTTCAACAGTTGTCTGAGCGGTGCAGATGGCGCAGTGACATCTGTTCAAAAGTTAATCAATTGATTGGCCATACCAAGAAAAGATCTCAACTCAATCACGTTTTTCGGGGTCGGAAACTTCAAAATAGCGATTAGTTTCCTCTCATCAGCTGTGTACCCGTTATTGATTATCACAAAACCACAGTATTGCACTTCCGATTTGGCAAAAATGAACTTCTTACAGAACTTCTTATGTTCCAAGTGCTGATCATAAGACAGATCAGACACAAGGATGTCATCAACAGCATTTACCACATTTTCCAACCCCGCCAGCGCCGTGTCACAACGCTGGTTGTATATGTATCCGCTAGACACCAGACCCATCGGAGCTCGCTTCAGGCGAAGTCTACCCCATGGCGTCATGAAACAAGTTTTGTCTCAAGTTTTGTCTGTCTGTTTTGTTTTGTCTAAGTTTTGTCGTTGCCCCCCTGATGCACATAATCACGGGCGCTCAGCAAGCAGGAATTAAGCAGGAAATAAAAGGAAGCAGCAGAAAGCAGAAAGCAAGAAGGAAGGAAGCAGGAAGGAAGCAGGAAATATGCAGGAATTCAATGTGAAGTCAAATTTCCGAG
The DNA here is from genome assembly GCA_916048095.2 of Sacculina carcini. Classification (NCBI taxonomy): domain Eukaryota; kingdom Metazoa; phylum Arthropoda; class Thecostraca; family Sacculinidae; genus Sacculina; species Sacculina carcini. Next base: position 694,273 of record OU696587.1, on the reverse strand, counting down.
AAAAGCGTGTCTGACAAGAGCATGTTTTGCGTTACATGTCAGAAAAATGTGTCCACTGGTCACAAGTCGCATCTCGAGCAACACAACAAATCGGCTGCTCACTCGAAAAAATATCAAATGTACATGCAGAATCGAACCATAGAACCATTGCACCTCGAAACAAATTCCAAAGTGGCACCACTACAGTGGCATCACCAATGGGCACTTGGAGGGGTTGAAACCCTCCCCTCGCGAAATGCACCAAGCCTTTCTGAGACCCCCAAAAATCCTGACCATTAACATATCGATTGTAGTTCCTAGTGTTTCGCTAAGTCCCCGCATATTTTCCCTTATCCACCTACCAGAAAATTCTGACGCCGCCACTGAACCCCTACCTTATCGGGAGGGCTCAATCAAGGCAAAACTTTCGCCATGGACTACAAAACTTTTGTTTCTCTAAGGGTGATTTCCTAATGGAATGTCGCCAGATACATGCTTAAAATGCAAATAATATACGAAAGAGTCCGAAATTCACGAACTATATTAAAATTTGAATACCATATTTTGATGATTTCGACAACATATTTTTGCATTTTTCATCACATGATAAAAACATAAAACGCCAAAAATTATTTAAAAAACTTCCCAACTGTAGTTACACATATCAAAATCTATCAATATGTCTACCCCGTGTAAGTGGGGTGTGATTATGTGAGTACCGAGGTCCAGTTTCCACAGGTCGGCTTTCTCGTGCAAGTCTGTCATGCCGGCAAACACCCACATGCAGCCGTCCTGCATGACGGCAGAGTGACAATGTCGTCCACTGCAAGGTCCATTAACAGTGGATATCTCGCTCCAAGCACTGCTCTCTATCACACACAAACACAAGCATAGCACGTGATAACAGCATCCACCCATGTTCTATGTTCACCTACAAAATATCAACAATGACCAAACCAAAAACATACATGAATCATGAGAACATTGTATCGCAGGCTTTATCGGTAGAGCGACAATCTACAAATACAATATTGACGCATTTGGTCGCAGTGATGTTGCTGGTAGCCATGGCAGCCGGCGTGAATAACCCGCTGCACGGAGTGTTTCACACGGCCACCGCGATTGCGCAAGCATTCACTAATTAGTCGCCTTTAGCAAGGCGTAAAAGTGCGGAATTCGTTGACAAAATTGGCCTTTAAATAGGCGCCTATGAGGGGTAACCGCTAAACGAGCGCGCCTTTAAAAAGGCGTGAAGATATGCTAGGAGTAAGTTACAATGCAGAAGAAGCAGCTGAGTTTTCCAGTGTATTAGCAAGTACAGCGTAGACTTGCAAAACAGAACGGCGAAATAACATTAAACACGAGGCGAGTATTGCAGGAGCAGCTGGAGGTGTGCTTGCAGTGTTGCTGGAGAGAGTGGCGAGTGCGCAGGAACAGTCAGTTCACTCAGCATTCTGCGCCCCCTTATATAGCCCGATAATTCATGCCGTTGTTGGAGCGCGCCGGAAGTGTGTCCGACAACCACATAAACTCGAGCTGATAGTGGTCAAAACGGTTGTGCTTTTGCGCAAAGCACGCGACTAAATGCATAGAGGACCGGGGTGCAACACGTACATCTACATACACAATACATTACAGTATATCTAAATAGGCAACACACATGAATAGCAAATACACATGCACGTTAATGCATATGAACAAGCGAAGATGGACGTACACAATTCAAAAACTATACAAACGTCACTTATGCATACATACAAAACATTTAAACACAAAACAAGATTATGTTTTAATTATGCGTGGTTCCCTAGGACATGGTTCAATACACTACACATGTTTCGCGCAGACAATAGCTTGGAATAACGTGCTACAACATTTTTCATCAAATTTATACGACAGTGTAACGAATAACGTGGCATGTATGTGTGTAATACAAGTATGCGCCTAAATACAAAAATATAACACATTAATATTTACAAGGAGCGAACGGCGCCTACAATGTGTTTTTCGCATTTACATGGAAGCACAATACATTGCTACCTTTCGCATTTACATTGCACAAAACACTGCGCAGTGCTGCTCATCACTTCATACACACCGACGACGACTTCAATCCACTACGAATAGCAATAACATTGACAATATAATCGCGACAATATTTGCAGTAACACAAAACTGAAATGTCCTCAATACCGACAATTGTGAAGCAGACGAGCACAAATTCAGCACAAATTATGAGCGTCAATGTTATGACTCTGAAGCTTAAAAACTTTTAATTTCCTAATATTTCATTTGATGAACTTTTATTCATAGATCACTTGTTTCAAGTCTTTTTTATTATATCAATAAACAACTACGCGCGCATAACGCAAACTCGATTTTAAGATTATGTAATACTAGTGATATAAATATATATATATATATATATATATATATATATATATATATATATATATAGTTATGGAGTTATGGAGTCAGTAAAGATATCGGATATAATTAGTCCATGTGATGGCTCTACAGATTTGTCAGTGTGGATCGAGAAGCTCCGATACACGGCCAAATTGAAGATGATTGAGGATTCGACGTCATTGTTCCCTCATTTTCTAGAAGGGAAAACCTTTCAGGTTTTTCAGCAGCTCTGAGAAAGATCACGGCAAAACGAGAAGAGTATTGTGAAAGCCCTTCAGTTCCCGCTTGGTACGACTCCGTGATCTGCCTACGAACAATTCAGAGTGTGCAACAGTCGCAATTTCGACTCGCTGGATTCCTTCATGGCGGAGTTGAAGAAGTTGGCATTATGTATCGCAGAAAAGGTGACTTTGCTCCTTCTGATGAGAAACGGGTGGCTTGTCAGTTTCTGCAAGGACTTCCACCAGAAATGCAGCAAACTGTGAGGGCTACGAGTGGCGTAGAGCTCAAGTTGGAATAACTTCTCGTCTGCTCGAAACAAGTTGAAGCTGGAATTCGCTCAGCAGAAATCCAATCCGCCGACCACGTTCCTAATGCGTTTGCATACGGAGTATCTACGAACTGTACATGTGTGCACAACAAAAATCAGGTGAGCTCTGACACGACCAAATCCATGTTAAGACGTAGGCTAATATGCATTAACTGTGGTAAACTTTGTCACTTCGCTCGTCAATGCAAAACTAACGTAAAACATGCCAGTTCGAGAAACGGCAAACGGGGGGATGCATAGGTGCCGGTTTCCTCTCGTCGCAAATACCAAGCAATGTCAAGGGTCCATTCCGTCTGACGATTCATCTGTCCTCGCCCCGAAAATCAAAGGCATTGCCTTCCGATCAAAAGAAGTGGCGAATCTCATGAAAGACCTTGATGCCCACGGAGGAACAGACCCTCTGAATATGTTTCCGCTATTTTTCAAGAACACGGCAGATACTCTAGCTCCGAAGCTCAGTGCTCTTTTCAGGCGCTTGATGAAGACTGGTTCGTTTCCATCATGTTGGCGGGTTGCGAATATCACGCCCATACCAAAAGGAACCAATTCAGCTGATGTTGCAAACTACCGGCCAATATCAATTACGCCGATTCTGTCCAAAATATTCGAGCACTTGATATCTTCCAGACTGTCCAAGTACCTGGAGAGCAACAATCTGCTGTCGGAAAACCAATTTGCATACCGCAAAAAACTCAGCACGACTGACGCTCTGCTTACTATCACGCATGAGCTCCAGCAAGTGCTAGACAAAGGCAGTGAAGCCTGGATTGTGCAGTTGGATTTCTCGGCAGCATTTGACCGTGTGAGCCACCAGGGCTTGTTGCAAAAACTGAGAAAGATTGGAGTCGGCGGCCGTTTGCTAAGTGTTTTGCATCAATTTCTATCCAATCGCGTACAACGTGTTGCCATCGATGGAGCATACAGTGGCTGGCAGAGCATTGCGTCCGGTGTCCCGCAGGGAAGTGTGTTGGGTCCTATTTTGTTCAACATTTACACCGCTGACCTGTACACAACCACACGCAACCCTGTATATGGATATGCTGATGATATCACCTTGATGGCTGTAATTTCATCTCCTTCGGACAGACCACAGGTGCGTCAAACGGTCAACGACGATCTCAGCAGCGTCCTGAAGTGGTGTGAGAGGTGGAATATGATGCTGAACACTTCGAAATCTAAATGCTTGTTGGTTTCTAGGTCACGTACCGTTCAATCTTCACATGGAGCTATCCTCATAAATGACGCCCAACTCAACGTGTGTGATGAGCTCAAAATATTGGGAGTTCATGTAGACTCAAAGCTCACGTTTGAGAGTCACATTCGGAAGCTAGTTTGTTCGGCATCGCGGAAACTGGGAATTATAAGAAAGGCATATCGGATGTTCGGTAGCAGCACAATCTCAAAAAGTTGTTTTCGCTGTTTCATTTTGCCAATTCTGGAGTACTGCGCCCCCGTGTGGTCTTCTGCTGCGGATTGTCACCTCAATCTCATCAACAGAGTTGTTAGAACTTGCAAGTTCCTCTGTGGTGACTTGGTTCTTGGTGATCTTTGCCATCGTCGAAAGGTCAGCAGCGTGTGCATGCTGTACAAGATCAAGCACAACGACCATCATCCGATGAGCAAGTCAATTCCTGATGATTTCGTGGCAGCAAGAAGCACACGGTTTACATCCAAACAGCATTCCCAGTGCATGGCTCCAATTCGTTGTCGTACAAAACAATTCCAACGTTGCTTTCTTCCGGCCACTGTGTATACTTGGAACGCGCTGAAGGAGGAGGCTTTCTCGCAGAACAATTTGAACAAATTCAAGGCCAAAGTAAATGAAATGCTACTGAAAGAGCGGAATTGACTGTTGAGTCTTAATTGAATTGTTCTGTCTCTTAATCTGAATTATTTATTGTTATTTATTATTTTCTTTCCAACTCTCTTTCTAGACTTTTTTCTCTTCGAACTCTCTTTCTCTCTGAATCTTTTGGGCGCTTCCGGTACATGGGGCCACCTTAGGGTGGTAATAGTGCTTGCACTCTTCCCATGCTACTGGATTTGCCTGTAATTAATAATAATAATAATAATAATCAGTCGATAGTGGTTGTTCAAGCTGTCATATTAATGTATCGTGTCGTGCAAATTGGAAAAAATGTGATGTAAGCACTCTAACAATGAGTGGTGCTAGCCATCGATGCCTTGGCTCTACTACTGTCTGTCTGAGAGTTCTGCGTCAACCACCGATATTTGTTGAAGCATAGGTGGTTGACTTCTGTGCTTTAAACTTTAATTTTGTCTTGGGAATGAACGGTATAATGGCTCTTGGAGGAGCAGTTATTACTAGTGATGGTGAGATTGTTCACGGTATTTGTGGTCACACAACCCTCAGAATGCCAAATTTAGAAGCATTGGCTATACAAGACATAGTTGTCGACTAGACATATCTTTCAGCCAAGTTTGATTCTGCTAGAAGGCAGTGGACTGCTGCTTGGAAATGGAGTTATGATAGTGCTCCCATATCTCTATATAATAAAGTAGCTCAATATAGCGGCAAAGCAAACGCTAAACAAGGTTTCGAAAGTGAAATCATGAACTGGATTGATCGCGGCTGGCTGCGATTACATGACGAGAAAAAACATAGTCCTGTGAAAGGTCTCATTCCACTAATGGCTGTTGTGCAAGATACAAAGAGAAAGGTGAGACCTGTACTTGACTGCACAGAGCTGAATAAGCATATACAGCCATTCACTGCTAACTCAGACGTATGTGCAGATAAATTGAGGCAATGGAGGCGACGCGGCTGCAACACAACATTGATAGATCTGCGAAAAGCATATCTGCAGATAGCAGTACGACCTGATTTGTGGACGTATCCGCCTCGTAGCCGAGTGGCTAAGACGCACGCTCTGTGCAAGAGAGGTCCAGGGCTCGATTCCCTGGCGAGGTGAAGCGTTTGGGTCCGTTTCTGAAAGGGTAGCCCAATTGTCGAAATGTGGGTTTTGTGTGCGCGCAGCCGTGCAGTTTCTGTGCTGGCGGTGACTGCAAAACCCGTGCGGCGGACCTGCGGTGTGCCAGCCGGGGCCGTGAGGCTTTGCCCATGCATAAATTCACGCGAACATTGCATTTCCACTGCTGTGTTCAAATACGTAAAGTTTTATTTAATTATTACTAGCATTAAAACCCGCCCGTTGTGCGGAAGAATGTTTGAGTTGGTCAGCACAGTTATGTTTTAGTCAGACTATGATTGAAGTTGTAACATCATCAAACACTAACCTTTCCGTATAACCAGCAGTCAGTCGATCAAACACAATGGCGGGATATGTGTAATTGAGCATGTTCTTTCTGTGTCGCCCGTCGTGCAGTATATATCTATATATATAAAAGAGATCCTCTGAGTGTGTGTGTGTGTGTGTGTGTGTGTGTGTTTATCTGTCCCACCCTCCTTGGTCCATTTATTGTGAGCTACTACTCGGTAACCACTTGGTGTACCCGCTAACAATTTATACCATCACGTTGGAAATTTTCTTGTTTATACTTTTTGCTTATTTTTAAATTTTAAAATTGAAAAAAAGTTATAGCGGTGAAAAGACAGAATGAATCCTGAAAAATTCGAAAATTTTGGTCAATATTCCGCCATCTACTCCTTATAAGCCATAAATGGTACAGCTATACGAATTATATCACTGTGTATAAAATTTTCTGGTCTACTTGTTAGGCTATAATTAAACTTATAAAATTAAATATAAAATATGTAAAAATGACAAAATTACAATCTACATTCATAATTTCATTTTAACTTAAGGCGACCGATTTTATTTACTTTTTTCTCTATTTCTCAACAAATAAATATCACACATCTAAATAAATAATACCATCATGCTGGGAATTTTTTTTCTACAACACGGTATAATTTGTAATTTTCCAAAGTGTATTAAAAAAAATTTACGGCGGTGTGAAGTCAAAATGACAAATTCAAAAATGCATAATTAGCAATGAAAAACGCGAATATTTTGGTCAATATTCCCCTATCTATTCCTCATAAGCCAGCAATGGTACAGCTAAAAAAATTATACTATTGTGTAGATAATTTTGTGTTCTACAAGAAAAGTTATAATTTATACCCACAAGTGATACAAAAAACGTGTAAAATTGGCAAAATTCTCAAATACATCCAAAATTACACTTGAACACCGGGTGACTAAAATTAATTCATTTTTCTACTATTTCTCTGTAACTATTTGTTATACATAAAATAAATTATACCATCTTGCTAGAAATGTTGTTTTCTACAATACGGTATAATTTGTAATTTTCCAAAGGGTATCTGAAGGAAGTTACGGCGGTGTAAAGTCAAAAGGACATATTGCCAATTTGACAGCTATTATGCGCACTTGCGATTACACAGGAATATACACCGATTAAATTTCACTGAAGACCAATCACAATTAAGAATGCATCATATTATCTCCAAGCATGGATGGTGTGGTTTTATTGCGTACAGTTTAATTAATGCTACACTATACTGAATATAAAGGCTTTATTGTCCTCAATAACGTTCCGCACGACGGGCGGGTAAAATGCTATTGGGAACAAAGTAAACTACTGAATTTAACTGTGTAATTTAATTGGTTTAATTTCAAGTTGCATAAGCATAAGTTGCATAAGTTGCATAAGTTGCATAAAATCTACACTATACTGAATAGAAAGGCTTTATTGTCCTCACTATTTACACATGAATTGTTCCGCCCGACGGTCGGGTAAAATACTACTGGGAACAATGTTAACTACTGAATTTTACTGTATAATTTAATTGGTTTAATTTCAAGTTGCATAAGCTTAAGTTGCATAAGGATATGGGTTGCAATATCATGTAATGCCAACTCATGCTGTTTTAGCGGAAGCATTAACCTGGACTTATAGAGATGACAGAAGGTTGCATTGTTTTGATAGTGTTACACTTCTGAATTACTACACACGAAGGACGGGTGTGAATTTGAGCAGTGTTGAGGGAAAAACATCGTCAATAATTAAAACAAGAATTTACAATTTTGACTTTTTCTATTGGTCGTTTTTCATCAATTTTCTTTGTGTTTGTTTCGTGTTTGAGTTCTGAATTATTCCGCACGACGGGCAGCTTTAAATATGAGGCGGGTTGTGGAAAAACATGTTTTCTAAATTGAAACATAAATTTCACATTTAGACTTTTATATTGGCTAAAACTTTCCTATGGGTTTGTTTTTCTTTTTCAATTTGCACTTATTTTTATATGAATTGAATATTAATTATATTTTATGAACTGTTCCGCACGACGGGCGAATTAAATGTATCTATAAAGAGTGGGTTTAAATGATAGCGAGGTATATGATATTTTGCTAGCAGTAAATATTCTAGCGATAAAAGTAGAATAGCTCTCAAGCAAATGATTTTGGAGAATGATGTGAAGCTTTAAATATATTTTGCGATCTGATGATATATGTATTAGGAATAATACGTAGCAGAATATAGATTGCATAATATAATATCGGCTGTAATATCAAGGGCTGTAATATCGGTGTAATCCAAAAAATGACAACTGTATGAATATGATGCATTAGTGGAAGCATTAACCGGGAATTATGAGATAATATGATAATGGTGTATAATTATATCGCATTATGCAACAAATATGAATTTAGCTGCCTTACAGTCTGGTCCCGATACTATATTGGCGGGTTGAGAGAAAAGTATTGGTGGGCCGCGTGTTTGGGACCCCTGGGGTAGATATTTTTTTTTTTTTTTTTTTTTCAAGAAGAAGTTTATTTCACACTCGAACCAGAACAAGAAGAACATCACACAAAAAAAAACAGTTGCAAAAATGATATTTTCAGGGTGTAAGGAAGAATCCTGTCTCAACCACTGAATTAATTTATAATAATTCTAAATCATGCAACTAGGAACAATTGTGAAGTAAAGAAAAGAAAAAGTCGTCGTTTCAATTTTTGGTCAACCAAAACAAAAGTAGATCAATACAGATCAAATTAATAAAAATTAATAACAAAAAATAATAAAAATAAGGAGATGATGAGCCGAGGAAATGAACCGAGCCAAGTACACGTGATATTTTCACAATCAACTATCAACATTGGTGCTATCAGCTATCATTACCATCAACATTGTCAACATTGTCACCATCAACCAAATCACTGAGTCACTAATCAGTAATTGTCCATAATCAGCTTGTTCGTAACTTGTTTGAGTTTACGTTTAGAAGGAGGAACATTCACGAGAGACGGAATATTTTTGGCAACTATCTGATTCCAGTACTTGGGTGCCCTGATAAACATGCAATGTTCTTCATAATTGTTATTTACTCTTAGCTCCTCAAAATGATGTTTTTCTCTTAGGTTTCTTGTATTGAGTTTCAAAATAAAATTGTGAGAAATACATGGGGAAAGTGAATTGGTTAAAAAACTATGCATTAAAACCATACAGTTTGATTTGACGAGATCACGAAATTTTTGTACCTTATATTTTTTAAAAATTGGGCTTGTATGTGAACCATATGGAGCCATGTCGATAATCCTCATGATTCTCTTTTGCGCAACAATTAAGGGATTGTAATGGGTAGGATACCCCAATGCCCAATTTAAATTACAATACGATAAGAAAGGTTGAATTAAGGCATTGTATAATAAAAGCGCGTGTTCAGAGGTTAAAAACTTACGAGCCTTCGAAATAATTCCAATGTGCCTGTTGATTATTGAAGTTGTATACTTGATATGAGCACGGAATTTGAGGTCATTATCCAACATCACCCCCAGATATTTCACCACTGGCGAGTGATCAATTCGAGCATTGTCAATTTATATGCTTAAATCACTCAGCTCATTTTTGGTGAAATTATATATTTGATATTACCGTCTTAGAAGTGTTTAACCGTAGTCTATTTGCTTTGAACCAATCTGATATGTTACTTAAAAGATTGTTGGCTTTACTCGTCAATTCATCTTGTGTAGAGGCTGAGATAAAAACAGCAGTGTCGTCAGCAAACATTAAAAATTGCGATGAAGTGCTACATTTAAAAAGGTCATTAACATAGATTAAAAACAGTAATGGTCCCAAAATTGAACCCTGAGGTACTCCCATTTTGACTTCTTTTGTACTTGAACAACAACCATTAAAATCAAGAAATTGCAGGCGATTTGACAGGAATGCCTTGAGAAGCTTTATTGTTGACTCGGCCAAGTTGTAGAAGCGGAGATAATCTCAGTCTTCTGATTACAAATTATGATCGCATCAGTATGTTTTGTGATCACAAACTAATAAGTTAAATCACCTCAGACTAGGCTGAGAGCGGTCAAGATTGGATGGTTGGGTTGGGTTGGGTTGGGTAGGTTTGACTCAGGTTATATTGGGTTTTAGTGATAGCGGAAAATATATAAATTTTAACAATAAATATGATAGCGGTAAAAGTGAAATAGTACTTAAACAAATGATATTGGGGAATGATTTTAAGTAATAAATATAGTTTGGAAACATTCTGATGAAAAGATTTCATCATCTTTCATTGTTTGTTTCGTGTTTGTGTTCTGAATTATACCACACGACGGGCAGATTTATATATCAGGCGGGTTGAGGGGTAATATTTGTCAAAATAAGAACAAAAATATTCACATTTAGACTTTTCTATTGGTTAAGATATTTATAGGTTACATTTTTTGGTTTTCAATTTGTATTCATTATATTTTATGGATTTGATATGAATTTTATTGTATCAATTGTTCCGCACGACGGGTGGGTTTAAAAAAGTGTTTTTTTAGATCATTTTTTTCAAATGGTTCATTTGAAAAAGGTAATTTTTTTAAATAAAAATGTTCTGCGGGCAGCAACTATAGACAATAGAACGTTCAACTTCCCCTGTAGAATTAATCCATACACAAAACCAATGGATTTGACTTCAAATATGAATTTTATTGTATGAATTGTTCCGCACGACGGGCGGGTTTAAAAAAAGTGTTTCCATTTTTTAGTTCATTTTTTCAAATGGTTCATTTGAAAAAAGGTATTTTTTTAAAAATAAAAATGGTGTTCGAGTTCTGAATTATTCCTTACGTCGGGCGGGTTTAAATATGAGGCGGGTTGAGTGAAAATATTTTGTCAAAATAAAATTAAAAATAATGAAATTTAGACCTTTTAATTGATTAATGTTTTCATGACTTTGCCTTATTTATTTTTAATTTGCAATTTTTTATGAATTGCTCCGCACAACGGGCGGGTTTAAATGCTATATATATACATAAAGAAGAAATTATCTGTCTGTCTGTGTATGTATGCTTGAATATGAGGTGACATAATTGCGCTGGTTCATGGTTCGCTGGTTCAATGATCAGGGGCTTCAAACGCAAACGAAGAGATGGCTCATTTTTATTAAATAAAAATGTCCCGCGGGCGGCAATAAAACGTCCAATTTCACCGTGTAGAATGAATTCATATACAAAACTAATGGATTCGACTTCAATAACCAGAACGGATGGTGTTCGAGTTCTGAATTATTCCGCACGTCGGCCGGGTTTAAATATGAGGCGGGCTGAGTGAAAATATTTTGTCAAAATAAAATTAAAAATATTGAAATTTAGACTTTTTAATTGATTAAGGATTTTATGAGTTTGCCTTATTTATTTTTAATTTGCTAAATTTTTATGAATTGCTCCGCACAACGGGCGGGTTTTAATGCTAGTATATATATATATATATATATATGTATATATATATATATATATATATATATATACTGAAGACTGATAACATAGATGAAGATTTTGAAAAACAGTCATAAACTTTTACTGAATAAAATGCCAGATGAGTTGCATAAGATCAAAGAGATTAAGATGCAAAGCAATACCGTCATCACTCCTACAGACAAGACCGGACGTCTAATGGCACTCAGCACTGAGCACTATGAGAGGATGCTGACTGAATCAACAGTCGAGGGAGGAAATTTTCAGGAAATTAAATCTGTGCTTCCATCCACCAGGCAAGCCCAATTCAACAAAAACCTCGACTACGTTATACAAAAATATAGAAAGAACAAAACTGTTCAGAGCTGCCTCTCTAAGCTCAAATGTAGCTTCCCAATGCCTAGTTCGGCTTACACCTTACCCAAAGACCACAAGGTCAGAGAACTGAAAGGGCGACCCATAGTTGCTGCAGTCGACGGGCCAGCCACAAAACTAGCAAAATGCCTTTCGAAGAAATTGGATGGACTTCTCAATTATGTACCCGCACATCTTAGAAGTTCAGATGAGTTTTTGCAGTGGCTTAAAACACTACCACAATGCGGAGTAAAGGGGTTAGCCTCTCTTGACATAAAAAACTTATATGGCACTATTCCACGCTGCTCAGATGACAACAATAAGGGCCTAGATGAAGTGTTACGTGACTTTTTAATTAACAACAAGTCCAAAGACGATATGTTTCATGAGATGGCGGTTGAGGATATTGTTGATTTGGTCAATATGGCCATATCAAATGATGTCGTCATTCAGGGAGCTAAACTCTATAAACAGACCGAAGGATTATCAATGGGAAATCCACTGGTTCCTCAACTGGCCATCATATTCGCCGACTATTTGGACCAGCAATTTCAAACGGCATTTCATCGGCCACTCAAATACAAGAGATACATCGATGATATATTTGTAGCTTGGTATGACGACATTGACACCGCAGTGTTGCTAGCTACCGCCAATTCCATCTCAAATTTTATTGAGTTTACTATTGAGCTGCCGAAGAATGGCAGACTGGCTTTTTTGGACTGCAACATCAACTACAACGGTGAACAATTTGTATCTGAGGTATACATGAAGCCTCACCACAGCGGCTCAATCACATCTAATGGTCTAATGGTCTAATGGTCTATGGATCTAATGTCTATTGGTCCAAAAAGTGCTAAGTGTGCAATAGCATATGGGGAATTTGTGAGGGCTTCGAGAAGAGCCACTACACCGGCGACACTTCAGACTTCCATTAAGACCATTGAGAACCGATTTAGACAAAATGGCTACCCCGACTATGTGATCAAAAGGAGCAAGAACAAGGCAATTAGAGATATCAGAGTAGACAAGCAAGCTGAAAGCAAGGAAGACAAATATTTTATCAAACTACCGTATCTGGGTGAGAGCAGTCGCCGACAATGTTATTCCCTCATCAAGAGAACAGGTCTCCAGGGGAAAATACGGGTGTGGATCGACCCGGGTCGACCGCTGAAGCGGATTTTCGCTCCATCAAGATAGCGTTTCAGGTGCGCACCACAATGTGATACCTGTGCCACATCCATGAGTCCCGACAGAAAACTATGTTGGAGGAAAAATGTCATATATAAGATAGTGTGCACGGTATGTGGAAAAATCTACATTGGTGAGACCTCGCGACCAGTACGTGTAAGGATCCTGGAACACTCCAACTATAAGCTGGGAGGTCCAATTATAAAGCATTTTATGGAAGAGCATAACAAAATGGAAGTATCGATACAGTGGACAGTTATACACAGCGGAATATTAGACGATGCTACTAGAAGATATGCAGAGGCAGCATACATTCAAGAAAATGACTCCAGCTGCATGATGAACGGCTGCAAAGGAATTGAACTTAATTGCAAATTCTGATTTAATGGTAATATTTATTGCATGTAATTGTCGATTGTTAGTTATATATTATTTACTTAAAAGTGTGTCAAAATCATATACGCGTGTCTTAATGTATATATTCATTTATATCTACTAAATATGTTGTGTTCTTGGCTCGTCTTTTTGATGTATTTTATAAAACAGTACTTGATAAAGCCTTGTTGAGGCGAAACGTCGTACTAATACATAAATAATTGTGCCCGATGAAGTATACGTTTTTCATCATATATATATAATTTTATGAATTGTAAACCCGCACAACGGGCGGGTTTACAATTCATAAAATTAAATTAATATTTAATTAGTAAACATATTGCAAATTAAAACAACATATTGCAAATAGATTATAGTAAATCCATAGAAATCCTAATCAATTGAAAAGTCTAAATTTAATTATATTGTATTGTTATTTTGACAAAATACTATCCCTGAACCTGCCTCATATTTAAACCTGCCCGTCGTGTGGAATAATTCAGAACTCGAACACGATCCGCTCTGGACCTTGAAGTCAAATCCGTTAGTTTTGTATATGAACTCGTTTTACACGGTGAAATTAAACGTTATATTGTCTACAGTTGATGCCCCCGGGAGATTATTATCTCATAAACATGATTCATCGCTTCGTTCACGTTTGAGCCCCTGATCAATACCATTGAGCCCGCGCAGTTAGGTCACCTCATATTCAAGCATACATGCACACAGACAGACAGATAATTTCTTTTATATTTATATATAATTTCATTTATATTTATATATATATATATAGATTTGAACCCGTCCGTCGTGCAGAACAATTAATAAAGTAAAATTCATATTCAATCCATAAAATAAACTGAATACAAATAAAAAAGCAAAAAATTTAACCTGTATATACGTTCACCAATAAAAACTCAAAACCTGCCCGTCGTGCGGAATAATTCAGAACACAAACACATAACAGACAATGGAAATTCTAGCATATAAACCGGCCCGTCGTGCGGAACAATTCATACCATTAAATCTGTATTCAATTTATAAGCGAAAATAAATATGAATTAATAAAGAAGAGAGTAAACCCATAAAAAGTCTAAATTTCTATATTTTTATATTATTTTGACAAAATAGTTTGCCTAAACCGCCTCATATTTAAACCTGCCCGTCGTGCTGAATAATTCAGAACTCTGACACAAAACAATGAAAAATGACTAATTTTTTTATCATAATGTTTCAAAATATATTTATAACTCAACGTCACCATCTAGCATTAAAACCCGCCCTTTGTGCAGAGCAATAAATAAAGTAAAATGAATATTGAATTAATATAAAATGATTAGAAATTAAAAAAGAAAAAGTAAACCCATAAAAAGTGTTGACCAATAGAAAAGTCTAAATGTGAATGTTTTTATTTTAGATGTGGCAAAATATTTTCCCTCGAACTGCCTCGTATTTAAGCCCGCCCGTCGTGCGAAACTATAAATAGTATATAATGAATCAAAAAGTAAAAAGCTTATCCAATAGAAAAATATAAATTTGTAAATTGCTGTATTAATTATTGACGAAGTTATTTTCCTCAACACTGCTCAAGTTCACACCCATCCTTCGTGTGTAGTAATTCATAAGTGTAACACTATCAAAACAATGAAACCTTCTGTCATCTCTATAATTCCAGATTTATGCGTCCGCTAAAACAGCATATTCATATAGTTGGCATTGCATGATATTACAACCCATATCCTTATGCAACTTACGCTTATGCAACTTGAAATTAAACCAATTAAATTATACAGTAAAATTCAGTAGTTAACTTTGTTCCCAGTAGTGTTTTACCCGCCCGTCGGGCGGAACAATTCATGTGTAAATATTGAGGACAATAAAGACTTTCTATTCAGTACAGTGTAGCATTTATTAAACTGTACGCAATAAAACCACACCATCCATGCTGGAGCTAATATGATGCATTCTTGAATGTGATTGGGCTTCAGTGAAATTTAATCGGTGTATATTCCTGTGTAATCGCAAGTGCGCATAATAGCTGTCAAATTGGCAATATGTCCTTTTGACTTTACACCGCCGTAAATTCCTTCAGATACACTTTGGAAAATAAAAAACTATACTGCATTGTAGAAAACAAAATTTCCAGCACGATAGTATATTTTATTTTAACGTGTGACAAATAGTTACTGAAAAATAGGTAGAAAAATGAATAAAATTTATTCGCCTGGTGTTCACACGTTACTCGCTATGACTATGGCGAGTTTTGACGTAAAATCACTATACACGAACGTAGATAACATGGATGCGATGAAATTGTTGGAACGCGCAATAAATGAGTTCAACATAGACCTACCTATTGCCAAAAAACAGTTCGTTGAACTATTCAAGTTGTGTTCGAATTTCAACGCTTTTACGTTCCAGAATGAGGAATACTCGCAGAACAGTGGACTCGCAATGGGCTCACCGCTGAGTCCTATTCTAGCCAATTTGTACATAGAAAATCTCGAAATGTCTCAGTATCGTAACATCATAAGAAAAGATGCGGTATGGCTTAGATACGTAGATGACGTGCTAGTAATTGCGCCAAAATCAATTGATTTAAATATCAAGTTGAACGAGCTAAACAGAGTGTGCGAAAATGTACAATTCACAATAGAGTATGAAAAAGAAGAAACAATTTCATTTCTCGATGTGCTAATATCCAACGCAAATGTTCAAATGGTATTTGATGTGTACAGGAAACCGACTGCCAAAAATGACAAAATTCATGCCTTGTCGTGTCATTCAGAGTCAATGAAATCAGGAATGATTATAGGAGAGTTCTTAAGGGCCCTGAGAATATGTAGTTCCGAAAAACTCAGTAATGAAATGAAAAAGATCATACAAGTATTCCAGGATTTGAAATACACATCAGCATTCATAATCAAATGCAAAAGGAAAGCGCAAAAAATACATTAAAGAAAAAAGTGTGCACTCAATACAAAAAAGGACATGATAATCGTTCCAGATTCAAAGGAGTGCAGACAACTGAACACTATATTGAAGAGAACAATATATATATATATATATATATATATATATACTAGCATTAAAACCCGCCCGTTGTGCGGAGCAATTCATAAAAATATTGCAAATTAAAAATAAATAAGGCAAACTCATAATAACCTTAATCAATTAAAAAGTCTAAATTTCAATATTTTTAATTTTATTTTGACAAAATATTTTCACTCAGCCCGCCTCATATTTAAACCCGGCCGACGTGCGGAATAATTCAGAACTCGAACACCATCCGTTCTGGTTATTGAAGTCGAATCCTTTAGTTTTGTATATGAATTCATTCTACACGGTGAAATTGAACGTTTTATTGCTGCCCGCGGGACATTTTTATTTAATAAAAATGAGCCATCTCTTCGTTTGCGTTTGAAGCCCCTGATCATTGAACCAGCGAACCATGAACCAGCGCAATTATGTCACCTCATATTCAAGCATACATACACAGACAGACAGATAATTTCTTCTTTATGTATATATATAGCATTAAAACCCGCCCGTTGTGCGGTGCAATTCATAAAAAAATTGCAAATTAGAAATAAATAAGGCAAAGTCATGAAAACCTTGATCAATTAAAAGGTCTAAATTTCATTAAAAATAATTTTATTTTGACAAAATTATTTCACTCAACCCGCCTCATATTTAAACCCGCCCGACGTGAGGAATAATTCAGAACTCGAACACCATTTTTATTTTAAAAAAAAAAACATTTTTCAAATGAACCATTTGAAAAAATGAACTAAAAAATGGAAACACTTTTTTTAAACCCGCCCGTCGTGCGGAACAATTCATACAATAAAATTCATATTTGAAGTCAAATCCATTGGTTTTGTGTATGGATTAATTCTACAGGGGAAATTGAACGTTCTATTGTCTATAGTTGCTGCCCGCGGAGCATTTTTATTTTATAAAAAATTACCTTTTTTAAATGAACCATTGGAAAAAATTATCTAAAAAACACTTTTTTTATACCCACCCGTCGTGCGGAACAATTGATACAATAAAATTCATATCAAATCCATAAAATATAATGAATACAAATTGAAAACCAAAAAATGTAATTAAAATGTTATAATTTATACCCACAAATGATACAAAAACGTGTACAATTGGCAAAATTCTCAAATACATCCAAAATTACACTTGAACACCGGGTGATTAAAATTAATTCATTTTTCTACCCATTTCTCAGGAACTATTTGTCACACATAAAAATAAGTTATACCATCGTGCTAGAAATCTGGTTTTCTACAATACGGTATAATTTGTGATTCTCCAAAGTATATCTGAAGGAAGTTACGGCGGTGTAAAGTCAAAAGGACATATTGCCAATTTGACAGCTATTATGCGCACTTGCTATTACACAGGGATATACTACTGTGTAGATAATTTTGTGTTCTACAAGATAAGCTATAATTTATACCCACAAATGATACAAAAAACGTGTAAAATTCGCAAATTTCTCAAATACATCCAAAATTACACTTGAACATCGGGCGACTAAAAATAATTCATTTTTCTACTATTTCTCAGTAACTATTTGTTATACATAAAAATAAATTATACCATCGTGCTAGAAATCTTGTTTTCTACAATACGGTATAATTTGTAATTTTCCAAAGTGTATCTGAAGGGAGTTACGGCGGTGAAAAGTCAAAAAGACATACTGCCAATTTGACAGCTATTATGCGCACTTGCGATTACACAGGAATATACACCGATTAAATTTCACTGAAGCACAACCACAATTAAAAATGCATCATATTTGCTCCAAGCATGGATGGTGTGGTTTTATTGGGTACAGTTTAATTAATGCTACACTATACTGAATAGAAAGGCTTTATTGTCCTCAATATTTACACATGAATTGTTCCGCCCGACGGGCGGGTAAAATACTACTGGGAAAAAAGTTAACTACTGAGTTTTACTGTATAATTTAATTGGTTTAATTTCAAGTTGCATAAGCTTAAGTTGCATAAGGATATGGGTTGTAATATCATGCAATGCCAACTATATGAATATGCTGTTTTAGCGGACGCATAAATCTGGAATTATAGAGATGACAGAAGGTTTCATTGTTTTGATAGTGTTACACTTCTGAATTACTACACACGAAGGATGGGTGTGAACTTGAGCACTGTTGAGGAAAAAAATTCGTGAATAATTAAAACAAGAATTTACAAATATATATTTTTCTATTGGATAAGCTTTTTGCTTTTTGATTCATTATATTCTATTTATAGTTCCGCACGACGGGCGGGTTTAAATACGAGGCAGTTCGAGGGAAAATATTTTGCCACATCTAAAATAAAAAATTCACATTTAGACTTTTTTATTGGTTAAGACTTTTTATGGGTTTACTTTTTCTTTTTTAATTTCTAATCATTTTTTATTAATTCAATATTCATTTTACTTTATTTATTGTTCTGCACAAAGGGCGGGTTTTAATGCTAGATGGTGATGTTGAGTTATAAATACATTTTGAAAACATTATGATAAAAAAATTAGTCATTTTTAAATAAATTATAACTTATATTGTAGAACACAAAATTCTCTACACAGTAGTATATTCTTGTGTAATCGCAAGTGCGTAAATTGTGATTGGACTTCAGTGAAATTAAATCAGTGTATATTCCTGTGTAATCGCAAGTGCGCATAATAGCTGTCAAATTGGTAATATGTGCTTTTGACTTTACACCGCCGTAACTTCCTTCAGATACCCTTTGGAAAATTACAAATTATACCGTATTGTAGAAAACATGATTTCTAGCACGATGGTATAACTCATTTTTATGTGTGACAAATAGTTCCTGAGAAATAGGTAGAAAAATGAATTAATTTTAGTCACCCGGTGTTCAAGTGTAATTTGGGATGTATTTGAGAATTTTGCCAATTTTACACGTTTTTGTATCATTTGTGGGTATGAATTATAGCTTATCTTGTAGAAAACAAAATTATCTACACAGTAGTATATTCCTGTGTAATCGCAAGTGCGCATAATAGCTGTCAAATTGGCAACATGACATTTTGACTCTACACCGCCGTAACTTCCTTCAGATACACCTTGTAAAATTACAAATTATACCGTATTGTAGAAAACAAGATTTCTAGCACGATGGTATACTTTATTTTTATGTATAACAAATTGTTACTGAGAAATAGCAGAAAAATGAATTAATTTTAGACGCCCGGTGTTCAAGTGTAATTTTGGATGTATTTGAGAATTTTGCCAATTTTACACGTTTTTTGTATCATTTGTGGGTACAAATTATAAATGTTCTTATAGAACACAAAATTATCTACATAATAGTATAATTTTTATAGCTGTACCATTGCTGGCTCATGAGGAATAGATAGCGAAATATTGACCAAAATATTCACGTTATTTTTGCTAATTTTGCCTTTTTGCCTTTTTGTCATTTACACTTCACACCGCCGTAACTTTTTTTAATACACTTTGGAAAATTAAAAATTATACCGTGTTGTAGATAACAAAATTCCCAGCATGATGGTATTATTTATTTAGATGTGTGATAATTTGTTTTTGAGAAATAGAGAAAAAAGTATAGAAAATCGGACGCGTGGAGTTTAAATATAATTTTGAATGTATATTGAATTTTTTTCCATTTTACATGTTTTATATTCAATTTTTGGGTATAAATTATAATTCGTTGAGTAGAACAAAAAAATTTCTACACAGTGGTATAATTTGTATAGTTGTACCATTGCTGGTTTAGGAGGAGTAGTCTTCAGAAAATTGACCAAAATTTTCGCATTTTTCAGGGTTCATTTTGTCTTTTTACCGCTATAACTTTTTTTAGTTTCATTTTTGAAATTTAAAATTTAATCTAAAGTGTAGACAAGAAAATTTACAACGTGATGGTATATATTGTTAGCGGGTACGCCAAGTGGTGGCCGAGTATTAGCTGATAGAAAATGGACCAAGGATGGTGAACACACAGACACACACACACACACACAGAGGATCTCTTTTATATATATAGATATATATGTATATATATATATTCGCATGTCGATCAAACATGGTAAAAGTAAGACCGGCGAGCCATCACCACACAGTAACACAGCGCACATACACCCAAGACATATTGCACATTCATTCAAAAATAAAAATAAAATAAAATAAAATAAAAATCAGGCATTAATTCGGTATACACATACACTCACGTCAATTCCAATTCCTATACGACATAATTTTTCATTTAATAGATATCACTCACTCACACATACACACACTCTCACACACACACGCACACACACTCTCACATACTCTCACACACACACACACACACACGCACACACACACGCACACACACGCACACACACAAGGAATACATTTATATTGCACTAGACTATATCACGGATGGCTTTGCCCACTGATGTCTATCTTGAGCCATCCTCCAGGCGTTGTCGACAGACATGTTGATGCTGTTCGTCATGTCATCCACCAGTTGAGTCACGAACGTCCGCCTCAGGGCACCGCCGCGTCTGAAAGGCTCAGTTGGTTCATGTTGTGGGTGTAGCACCAGAGCCAGAGGCGTTTCAGGTCGCCGGGCAGTGTGACCGAACAGTTTCAGTCTGCTGGCACGAAGGGTGTGAGTGGCGGGTCGACACTGTGAGATGGTATACACATCGTCGTTTGACATGGTCGATGGAGGGAGGATAACGGACACCGACGGCACACCGCAGCAGTGCACGGTGACTAGCGTCGACCTCATCAGCGAGAGACTGGGTCAGTGTCCATGACTCACCGCTGTACAGCAGCGCGCTCTGCACGCACGCCTTGAACAGCTGCACTTTCACTGCTGGTGCCGCTTCACTTAGCCAGAGTGTGTTGGGACGACGTGCTGCCACCCACGCAAGCCTCCGTCTGTGCCGGTATGCACTTCTCGAACTCATAATTTGGCATCCCAAGTATTTAAAATTAGTGCACACATCCAGTTCAGCGCCGTCGAGCGTGCTCACACTGCTGGTCCCACTGTCGTCTCCGATGTGCATCACCTCCGACTTGGTGCGGTACAGCTTGAGACCCACTGTGCCGGCGACGCGCTCAAACCTGTTCAGCTGCGACTGCGCTGACTCCGCTGTGTCGGCTAGCAGGGCAACGTCGTCGGCATAGGCGAGCGCAGACAGTTTGACGGCGGGCTTTCGGCGGCAAAGTCGGCGTCTCACCGTGTAGTCATCAGTGTCGTTCATACTGCACCGCAACACATAGTCCATACACACGGCAAATAGATATCGCGCCAGTGTGTCACCCTGTAGCACTCCCGAGTGTGTGGTGAATGTGTCTGTGTCGCCGTCCGCTGTACGTACGACCGCCTGCGAGTCAGTGTACAACGACATTATAGCACTGACAATTGACTGTTCGACGCCGTAGCACAGCAGGATGTTTTGCAGAGCTGCACGATCGACACTATCGAAAGCCTTGGAGAAATCGATAAAAACGATACATAGGGTTTTTCATCTGGCCAGACAAGTGTCGACGCACACTCGGAGTGCGGCAATTTGCTCAGTTGTGCTGCGATGCGGGCGGAAGCCCGATTGAAGAGTCAGCAGCAGACATTCCATGCGCTGCCTCAGTCTGAGCAGCAGCACTCTGTTGCACAATTTGGCTGCTGCTGACAGGAGCGATATCCCCCGAAAGTCAGACATTGATGTGGTGGTTGCCTTCTTGGGGATCGGCGCTATACACGCGATTCGCCACTCGTCCGGAGGTGCTGCATTAGCGATCTCAATATTTATGGTGGGAACAAGGAGGTCACACATTCTATCAATGCGCCACATGTCGGTCGGTACTCCGTCTCTGCCAGACGCTCTGCCCAGCTTCATGTTGCGAGCAGCAGCACGCAACTCGCTTGAAGACGCTGGAGTGCAGTTCACCAGATACACCATCACTTCCTTCAGATACACCTTGTAAAATTACAAATTATACCGTATTGTAGAAAACAAGATTTCTAGCACGATGGTATACTTTATTTTTATGTATAACAAATTGTTACTGAGAAATAGCAGAAAAATGAATTAATTTTAGACGCCCGGTTTTCAAGTGTAATTTTGGATGTATTTGAGAATTTTGCCAATTTTACACGTTTTTTGTATCATTTGTGGGTACAAATTATAAATGTTCTTATAGAACACAAAATTATCTACATAATAGTATAATTTTTATAGCTGTACCATTGCTGGCTCATGAGGAATAGATAGCGAAATATTGACCAAAATATTCACGTTATTTTTGCTAATTTTGCCTTTTTGCCTTTTTGTCATTTACACTTCACACCGCCGTAACTTTTTTTAATACACTTTGGAAAATTAAAAATTATACCGTGTTGTAGATAACAAAATTCCCAGCATGATGGTATTATTTATTTAGATGTGTGATAATTAGTTTTTGAGAAATAGAGAAAAAAGTATAGAAAATCGGACGCGTGGAGTTTAAATATAATTTTGAATGTATATTGATTTTTTTTCCATTTTACATGTTTTATATTCAATTTTTGGGTATAAATTATAATTCGTTGAGTAGAACAAAAAAATTTCTACACAGTGGTATAATTTGTATAGTTGTACCATTGCTGGTTTAGGAGAAGTAGGCTTCAGAAAATTGACCAAAATTTTCGCGTTTTTCAGGGTTCATTTTGTCTTTTCACCGCTATAACTTTTTTTGGTTTCATTTTTGAAACTTAAAATTTAATCTAAAGTGTAGACAAGAAAATTTCCAACGTGATGGTATTTATTGTTAGCGGGTACGCCAAGTGGTGGCCGAGTATTAGCTGATAGAAAATGGACCAAGGATGGTGAACACACAGACACACACACACACACACACACACACACACACACACATAGGATCTGTTATATATATATATATATATATATATATATATATATATATATATATATATATATATATATGTATATATATATATATTGTTCTCTTCAATATAGTGTTCAGTTGTCTGCACTCCTATATATATACTCCACTATATATATATATATATATATATATATATATATATATATATATATATATATATATACTAGCATTAAAACCCGCCCGTTGTGCGGAGCAATTCATAACATGAAATAAAATATTCAATTCATAAAAAATAGGGAAAATTAAAAATGAAATAGGGTACTCTCATAAAAATATTAATCAATTAAAAATTCTAAGTTTAATTATTTTTATTTCGACAAAATATTTCCCCTCAGTCCGCCTTGGTCATTTTTACACCCGCCCGTCGTGCTGAATAATTCAGAACTCGAACACGATCCGTTCTGGATCTTGAAGCCAAATCCATTGGTTTTGTGCATGGATTAATTCTACAGGGGAAATTGAACGTTCTATTGTCTATAGCTGCTGCCCGCGGAGCATTTATATTTAGAAAGAAATTACCTTTTTTTAAATGAACCATTTGAAAAATGAACTAAAAAATGGAAACACTTTTTTTAAACCCGCCCGTCGTGCGGAACAATTCATACAATGAAATTCATAATAAATGCATAAAATATAATGAATGCAAATTGAAAAGCAAGAAATGAAACCTATAAATATCTTAACCAATAGAAAAGTCTAAATGTGAATAGTTTTGTTTATTAGGACAAATATTATCCCTCAACCCGCTTTATATATATATATATATATATATATATATATATATATATATATATATATATATATATATATATATATATATATATATCTGCCCGTCGTTTGGTATAATTCAGAACACAAACACGAAACAAACAATGAAAGATGATGAAATCTTTTCATCAGAATGTTTCCAAACTATATTTATTACTTAACATGATTCCCCAACATTATTTGCTCAAGCACTAACTTACTTTTACCGCTCTAATATTTATTGCTAAAATTTATATATTTTCCGCTATCATTAAAACCCATTATAACCTGAGTCAAACCTACCCAACCCAACCCAACCATTCAATCTTGACCGCACTCAGCCTAGTCTGAGGTGATTCAACTCATTAGTTTGTGATCACAAAATAGACTGATTCGATCATAATTTGTAATCAGAAGACTGAGATTATCTAACCCAGGGGTTCCAAACACGCGGTCCACCAATATTTTTCTCTCAACCCGCCAATATAATATCGGAACCAAACTGTAAGGCAGCTAAACTCACATTTGTCGCATAATGCGATATATTTATACACCATTTAAGTCACATTTACATTAGTGAGTCTGGATCTTGAAGTCAATGCAGTGAGGAGGGTGGCTAGACACCCGACAGGAAAAAAACAAAACCTGGTTCAAGGGCGGATGAGCTATCTGATAGCCAACGGCCATCTAGCATGTTCCAGTTTGCAAACGTGTTTTCATTTTTCTATTTGTGCCTACTCCCTGCTCGCTGTGATGTTCCTGTCGGTTGTCTTTTTCGCGCCTGTGTATAAATATGTGCGCTATATTAAATATATGTTGTTGTTGTTGTTGTTGTTGTTGTCAAGCCCGTGAGTTTTGTATATGGATTCATTCCACACGGTAAAATTGAATGTTTGCACACACCCGTCGTGCGGAACAATTAATAAAACAAAAGTAATACATATTTAAATGCAAACAGCCAGTCTAATAGAAAACTCTAAATTGTAAAATCTATACCAATAGGAAATTCCTGTTCTGAATTTGCATATTCTTATTCTAATAATTGACGGCATATTATTCAGTCAACCCGCCTCATACTTAAGCCCGCCTGTCGTCAGGGATAATTTCGAAATGTAAACACAAAATAACAATACAATTTTTTAGTATATGTATGAACTTTTTTCCATAATATTATCTCATAATTCCCGGTTAATGCTTCCACTAATGCATCATATTCATACAGTTGTTATTTTTTGGATTACACCGATATTACAGCCCTTGATATTACAGCCGATATTATATTATGCAATCTATATTCTGCCACGTATTATTCCTAATACATATATCATCAGATCGCAAAATATATTTGAAGATTCACATCATTCTCCACCATCATTTGCTCAAGAGCTATTCTACATTTATCGCTAGAATATTTACTGCTAGCAAAATATCATATACCTCTCTATCATTTAAACCCACTCTTTATAGATACATTCAAGCCCGCCCGTCGTGCGGAACAGTTCATAAAATATAATTAATATTCAATTCATAAAAAATTAGTGCAAATTGAAAAAGAAAAACAAACCCATAGAAAAGATTTAGCCAATATAAAAGTATAAGTGTGAAATTTATGTTTCAATTTAGAAAACATGTTTTTCCACAACCCGCCTCATATTTAAAGCTGCCCGTCGTGCGGAATAATTCAGAACTCAAACACGAAACAAATACAAAGAAAATTGATGAAAAACGACCAATAGAAAAAGTCAAATTTGTAAATTATTGTTTTAATTATTGACGATGTTTTTTTCCCTCAACACTGCTCAAATTCACACCCGTCCTTCGTGTGTAGTAATTTAGAAGTGTAACACTATCAAAACAATGAAACTTTCTGTCATCTCTAAAATTCCGGATTAATGCTTCCGCTAAAACAGGAGCTAATATGATGCATTCTTAATTGTGATTGGGCTTCAGTGAAATTTAATCGGTGTATATTCCTGTGTAATCGCAAGTGCGCATAATAGCTGTCAAATTGGCAATATGTCCTTTTGAATTTACACCGCCGTAACTTCCTTCAGATACACTTTGGAAAATTACAATTTATACCGTATTGTAGAAAACAAGATTTCTAGCACGATGGTATAATTTATTTTTATGTGTAACAAATAGTTGCTGAGAAATAGTAGAAAAATGAATTAATTTTAGTCGCCCGGTGTTCAAGCGTAATTTTGGATGTATTTGAGAATTTAGCCAATTTTACACGTTTTTTGTATCATTTGTGGGTATAAATTATAGCTTATCTTGTAGAACACAAAATTATCCACACATTAGTATATTCCTGTGTAATCGCAAGTGTGCATAATAGCTGTCAAATTGGCAATATGTCCTTTTAACTTTAGACAGCCGTAACTTCCTTCAGATATACTTTGGAAAAAAAAAATTATACCGTATTGTAGACAACAAGATTTTCAGCACAATAGTATAATTTATTTATATGTGTAACAAATAGTTACTGAGAAATGGTAGAAAAATGAATTAATTTTAGTCTCCCGGTGTTCAAGTGTAATTTTGGATGTATTTAAGAATTTTGCCAATTTTACACGTTTTTTGTATCATTTGTGGGTATAAATTATACCTTTTCTTGTAGAACACAAAATTATCTACACAATAGTATAATTTTTATAGCTGTACTGTTGCTGGTGTATGAGGAATGGATAGTTGAATATTGACCAAAATATTCACGTTTTAGTGTGCTAATTTTGCCTTTTTGACTTTGTCATTTACACTTCACACCGCCGTAACTTTTTTTTAATACACTTTGGAAAATTAAAAACTATACCGTGTTGTAGCAAACAAAATTCCCAGCATGATGGTATTATTGATTTAGATGTGTGATAATTAGTTTTTGAGAAATAGAGAAAAAAGTATAGAAAAACATACGCGTGGAGTATAAATAAAATTTTGAATGTATATTGAATATTTTTCCATTTTACATGTTTTATATTTAATTTTTGGGTATAAATTATAATTCGTTGAGTAGAACAAAAAAATTTCTACACATTGGTATAATTTGTATAGTTGTACCATTGCTGGTTCAGGAGGAGTAGTCCTCAGAAAATTGACCAAAATTTTCGCATTTTTCAGGGTTCATTTTGTCTTTTCACCGCTTTAACTTTTATTGGTTTCATTTTTAAGATTTGAAATTTAGTGTTAAGTGTAGACAAGAAAATTTCAAACATGATGGTATAAATTTTTAGCGAGTACGCCAAGTGATGGCCGAGTAGCAGCTGATAGAAAATGGACCAAGGAGGGTGGGACACACACACAGACACACAGAGTATCTCTTTTATATATATAGACTAGCATTAAAACCCGCCCGTTGTGCGGAGGAATTCATAAAATGGAATTAATATTCATAATAATTCATATTCATAAAAATATTCCAAATTAAAACAGAAAATGAAAACTCATCAGTGTCTTACTCAATAGAAAAGTCCAAGTGTGAATATTTTTATTTTTATTTTGACATAATATTTTCCCTCAACCCTCCTCATATATAAACCAGTCCATTGTGCGGAATAATTCAGAACACATACACGTAACAAACAATGAAAATCCTAGCATGTAAACCCTCCCGTCGTGCGAAACAGTTCATACTATTAAATTTGTATTCAATTCATGAGAGAAAAGGAATATGAATTAAAAAAGAAGGGAGTACACCCATACAAAAGTCTAAATTTCTATATTTTCATATTTATTTTCACAAAATAGTTTGCCTAAACCGCCTCATATTTATACATGCCCGTCGTGCTGAATAATTTTGAACTCAGACACCAAACAATGAAAAATGACTACACTTTTTCATCATAATGTTTCCAAAATATTTTAATAACTTAATATCACCGTCTAGCATTGAAGCCCGCCAGTTGTGCGGAGTAATTCCTAAGATGAAATTCATATTTAATTCATAAACATATTGCAAATTAAAAAAGAAAACAATTATACTCATTAAAATCTTACTCAATTGAAAAGTCTAAATTCAATGATATTTTTTGACAACATATTTTCCTTCAGTCCGTCTCATATTTAAACCCGCCCGTCGTGCTGAACAATTTATAAAATAAAATGCATATTCAATCCATAAAATAAACTGAATACAAATTAAAAAGCAAAAATTTTAACATTTTCCCTCGAACAGCCTCATATTTAAACCCGCCCGTCGTGCGGAACAATTAAGCCCCAACACCAATGGTTCTTTATATATATACCAACTAATGACAACTAACTAACTAATATTCAAATGGTTCTTTATTATATAATAATGGTTTTTATTTAATGGTTCTATATGGTACAATAATTCAGTAGTTTACTTTGTTCCCAGTAGCATTTTACCCGCCCGTCGTGCGGAACAATTAAGCCCCTGATCTATACCATTGAACCCGCGCAATTATGTCACCTCATATTCAAGCATACATACACAGACAGACAGATAATTTCTTCTTTATGTATATATATACCATTGAACCAGCGCAATTATGTCACCTCATATTCAAGCATACATACACAGACAGACAGATAATTTCTTCTTTATGTATATATATGGCATTAATACCCGCCCGTTGTGCGGAGCAATTCATAACATGAAATTCATATTCAATTCATAAAAAATATGGAAAATTAAAAATGAAATAGGGTACACTCATAAAAATATTTATCAATTGAAAATTATAAGTTTAATTATTTTTATTTCGACAACATATTTCCCCTCAGTCCTCCTGAGTCATTTTTAAACCCGCCCGTCGTGCTGAATAATTCAGAGCTCGAACACGATCCGTTCTGGATCTTGAAGTAAAATCCATTGGTTTGTGTATGGATTAATTCTACAGGGGAAATTGAACGTTCTATTGTCTATAGTTGCTGCCCGAGGATCATTTTTATTTTAAAAAAATACATTTTTTTAAATGAACCATTTGAAAAAATGAACTAAAAACACTTTTTTTAAGCCCTCCCGTCGTGCGGAACAATTCATACAATAAAATTCATATCAAATCCATAAAATATAATGAATACAAATTGAAAAGCAAAAAATGTAAGCTATAAATATCTTGACCAATAGAAAAGCCTAAATGTGAATATTTTTGTTTTAATTTTGACAAATATTATCCCTCAAGCCGCCTGATATACAAATCTGCCCGTCGTGTGGTATACTTCAGAACACAAACACGAAACAAACAATGAAAGATGATGAAATCTTTTCATCAGAATGTTTCCAAACTATATTTATTACTTAACATCATTCCCCAACATCATTTGCTTAAGTACTATTTTACTTTTACCGCTATAATATGTATTGCTTAAACTTATATATTTTCCGCTATCATTAAAACCCAATATAACCTGAGTCAAACCTACCCAACCCAACCCAACCACCCCATCTTGACCTAACCCAGCCTAATCTGAGGTGATCCAACTTATTAGTTTGTGATCACAAAATGAACCGATTAAATCATAATTTCTAATCAGAAGTTTGAGATTATTTACGCCAGGGGACTCAAACACACGGGGCTACGACCATTTACGCCAACGTACCAACTGATCCAACGCTTACTGCGATGCGATGAACACCGAGCGATAGCCACGATGCTACAGGCAGTGAATATGACAGTGGCGTATCTAGAGACTGAGTTATGTGAATGATCATCTTTGACAATTGTTATCAGCTATGTGAAGTTTATGGTAGGGTAGGTTAGCTTTGGTTAGGTTAGGTTAGGTAATGTTAGGTTGGGTTAGGTGGGTTAGGTTAGGCTAGACTTGGTTAGTTTAGGCTCTGTATACCTGTAATGAGGTTCGGATATAACATACAGCTAATAAATATAGCTTATAGCTTCTGCTTATAGATGATCACTCGCATATTTCAGTTTCTAGATACGCCACTGTCAGATTCACTCACGGCCGGTGAGTCATCGCTCGGTCGGTGTTCATCGCATCGTATCAGCGTTGGACCAGATGGTACGTTGGATCACTTGGTACTAGAGCCAACGACCCACCAACGACCCACCAATACTTTTCTCGCAGCTCGCCATTATAGTATAGAAACCAAATTGTAAGACTGGTTATATCACATTTATTGTATAATGTGATTTAATTATACACCATTTAATTCACATTTTCATTAGTGAGTCTGGATCTTGAAGTCAAGCCCGTGAGTTTTGTATATGAACTCATTCTACACGGTAGAATTTAATATTTAAACCCACCCGTCGTGCGGAACAATTAATAAAGCAAAAGTAATACATATTTAAATGCAAACAGCCAGTCTAATAGAAAACTCTAAATTGTAAAATCTATACCAATAGAAAATTCCTGTTCTGAATTTGCATATTCTTATTCTAATAATTGACGACATATTATTCAGTCAACCCGCCTCATACTTGAGCCCGACCGTCGTCAGGAATAATTTCGAAATGAAAACACAAAATAACAATGAATTTTTTTAGTATATAAATGCATTTTTTTCCATAATATTATCTCATAATTCCCGGTTAATGCTTCCACTAATGCATCATATTCATACAGTTGTTATTTTTTGGATTACACCGATATTACATCCCTTGATATTACAGCCGATATTATATTATGCAATCTATACTCTACTACGTATTGTTCCTAATACATATATCATCAAATCGCAAAAGATATTTAAATGTTCACATCATTCTCCAACATCATTTGCTTAAGAGCCATTCTACTTTTATCGCTAGAATATTTACTGCTAGCAAAATATCATATACCTCGCTATCATTTAAACCCACTCTATATATATACATTTAAGCCCGCCCGTCGTGCGGAACAGTTCATAGAATATAATTAATATTCAATTCATAAACAATTAGTGCAAATTGAAAAAAACCCATATAAACGTTTTAGCCAATATAAAAGTCTCAATGTGAAATTTATGTTGCAATTTAGAAAACATGTTTTTCCACAACCCGCCTCATATTTAAAGCTGCCCGTCGTGCGGAATGATTCAGAACTCAAACACGAAACAAACACATAGAAAATTGATGAAGAACGACCAATAGAAAAAGTCAAATTTGTAAATTCTTGTTTTAATTATTGTCGAAGTTTTTTCCCTCAACACTGCTCAAATTCTCACCCGTCCTTCGTGTGTAGTAATTCAGAAGTGTAACACTATCAAAACAATGAAACTTTCTCTCATCTCTATAATTCCAGATTTATGCTTCCGCTAAAACAGCATATGCATATAGTTGGCATTGCATGATATTACAACCCATATCCTTATGCAACTTAAGCGTATGCTACTTGAAATTAAACCAATTAAATTACACAGTAAAATTCAGTAGTTTACTTTGTTCCCAGTAGCATTTTACCCGCTCGTCGTGCGGAACATGTGTAAATATTGAGGACAATAATGACTTTCTATTCAGTATAGTGTAGCATTAATTAAACTGTACCCAATAAAACCACACCATCCATGCTTGGAGCTAATATGATGCATTCTTAATTGTGATTGGGCTTCAGTGAAATTTAATCGGTGTATATTCCTGTGTAATCGCAAGTGCGCATAATAGCTGTCAAATTGACAATATGTCTTTTTGAATTTACACTGCCGTAACTTCCTTCAGATACACTTTGGAAAATTACAAATTATACCGTATTGTAGAAAACAAGATTTCTAGCACGATGGTATAATTTATTTTTATGTATAACAAATAGTTACTGAGAAATAGTAGAAAAATGAATTAATTTTAGACGCCCCTTGTTCAAGTGTAATTTTGGATGTATTTGAGAATTTTGCCAATTTTACACGTTTTTTGTATCATTTATGGGTATAAATTATAGCTTATCTTGTAGAACACAAAATTCTCTACACAGTAGTATATTCCTGTGTAATCGAAAGTGCGTCAATTGTGATTGGACTTCAGTGAAATTAAATCAGTGTATATTCATGTGTAATCGCAAGTGCGCATAAGAGCTGTCAAATTGGCAACATGACATTTTGACTTTACACCGCCGTAACTTCCTTTAGATACACTTTGGGAAATTAAAAATTGTACCGTATTGTAGAAAACAAAATTTCTAGCACGATGGTATAATTTATTGTAATGTGTGACAAATATTTCTTGAGAAATAGGTAGAAAAATTAATTAATTTTAATCAACCGGTGTTCAAGTGTAATTTTGGATGTATTTGAGAATTTTGCCAATTTTACACGTTTTTTGTATCATTTGTGGGTACAAATTATAAATGTTCTTATAGAACACAAAATTATCTACATAGTAGTATAATTTTTATAGCTGTACCATTGCTGGTTTATGAGGAATAGATAGCGAAATATTGACCAAAATATTCACGTTATTTTTGCTATTTTTGCCTTTTTGCCTTTTTGTCATTTACACTTCACACCGCCGTAACTTTTTTTTAATACACTTTGGAAAATTAAAAATTATACCGTGTTCTAGATAACGAAATTCCCAGCATGATGGTACTACTTATTTAGATATGTGATTATTAGTTTTTGAGAACTAGAGAAAAAAGTATAGAAAATCGGACGCGTGGAGTTTAAATATAATTTTGAATGTATATTGAATTTTTTTCCATTTTACATGTTTTATATTCAATTTTTGGGTATAAATTATAATTCGTTGAGTAGAACAAAAAAATTTCTACACAGTGGTAAAATTTGTATAGTTGTACCATTGCTGGTTTAGGAGGAGTAGTCTTCAGAAAATTGACCAAAATTTTCGCATTTTTCAGGGTTCATTTTGTCTTTTTACCGCTATAACTTTTTTTGGTTTCATTTTTGAAATTTAAAATTTAATCTAAAGTGTAGACAAGAAAATTTCCAACGTGATGGTATATATTGTTAGCGGGTACGTTAAGTGGTGGCCGAGTATTAGCTGATAGAAAATGGACCAAGGATGGTGAACACACAGACACACACACACACACACAGAGGATCTCTTTTATATATATAGATATATATGTATATATATATTCGCATGTCGATCAAACATGGTAAAAGTAAGACCGGCGAGCCATCACCACACAGTAACACAGCGCACATACACCCAAGACATATTGCACATTCATTCAAAAATAAAAATAAAATAAAATAAAATAAAAATCAGGCATTAATTCGGTATACACATACACTCACGTCAATTCCAATTCCTATACGACATAATTTTTCATTTAATAGATATCACTCACTCACACATACACACACTCTCACACACACACGCACACACACTCTCACATACTCTCACACACACACACACACACGCACACACACACGCACACACACGCACACACACAAGGAATACATTTATATTGCACTAGACTATATCACGGATGGCTTTGCCCACTGATGTCTATCTTGAGCCATCCTCCAGGCGTTGTCGACAGACATGTTGATGCTGTTCGTCATGTCATCCACCAGTTGAGTCACGAACGTCCGCCTCAGGGCACCGCCGCGTCTGAAAGGCTCAGTTGGTTCATGTTGTGGTGTAGCACCAGAGCCAGAGGCGTTTCAGGTCGCCGGGCAGTGTGACCGAACAGTTTCAGTCTGCTGGCACGAAGGGTGTGAGTGGCGGGTCGACACTGTGAGATGGTATACACATCGTCGTTTGACATGGTCGATGGAGGGAGGATAACGGACACCGACGGCACACCGCAGCAGTGCACGGTGACTAGCGTCGACCTCATCAGCGAGAGACTGGGTCAGTGTCCATGACTCACCGCTGTACAGCAGCGCGCTCTGCACGCACGCCTTGAACAGCTGCACTTTCACTGCTGGTGCCGCTTCACTTAGCCAGAGTGTGTTGGGACGACGTGCTGCCACCCACGCAAGCCTCCGTCTGTGCCGGTATGCACTTCTCGAACTCATAATTTGGCATCCCAAGTATTTAAAATTAGTGCACACATCCAGTTCAGCGCCGTCGAGCGTGCTCACACTGCTGGTCCCACTGTCGTCTCCGATGTGCATCACCTCCGACTTGGTGCGGTACAGCTTGAGACCCACTAGCCGGCGACGCGCTCAAACCTGTTCAGCTGCGACTGCGCTGACTCCGCTGTGTCGGCTAGCAGGGCAACGTCGTCGGCATAGGCGAGCGCAGACAGTTTGACGGCGGGCTTTCGGCGGCAAAGTCGGCGTCTCACCGTGTAGTCATCAGTGTCGTTCATACTGCACCGCAACACATAGTCCATACACACGGCAAATAGATATCGCGCCAGTGTGTCACCCTGTAGCACTCCCGAGTGTGTGGTGAATGTGTTTGTGTCGACGTCCGCTGTACGTACGACCGCCTGCGAGTCAGTGTACAACGACATTATAGCACTGACAATTGACTGTTCGACGCCGTAGCACAGCAGGATGTTTTGCAGAGCTGCACGATCGACACTATCGAAAGCCTTGGAGAAATCGATAAAAACGATACATAGGGTTTTTCATCTGGCCAGACAAGTGTCGACGCACACTCGGAGTGCGGCAATTTGCTCAGTTGTGCTGCGATGCGGGCGGAAGCCCGATTGAAGAGTCAGCAGCAGACATTCCATGCGCTGCCTCAGTCTGAGCAGCAGCACTCTGTTGCACAATTTGGCTGCTGCTGACAGGAGCGATATCCCCCGAAAGTCAGACATTGATGTGGTGGTTGCCTTCTTGGGGATCGGCGCTATACACGCGATTCGCCACTCGTCCGGAGGTGCTGCATTAGCGATCACAATATTTATGGTGGGAACAAGGAGGTCACACATTCTATCAATGCGCCACATGTCGGTCGGTACTCCGTCTCTGCCAGACGCTCTGCCCAGCTTCATGTTGCGAGCAGCAGCACGCAACTCGCTTGAAGACGCTGGAGTGCAGTTCACCAGCGGAGCAGGCGGAAGTGGAGCAGTTAACGACGGCAGTGTGCTGTCACTCGGCTTAGCGGCCGCATACACCGACGAAAAATATTTTTTTGCGGCCACAAGTCTTTTTGACACTCCTTCGGCAGCTAATATAGTTGGAGTTCTATGTTTTCGGCCGGTGGGTTGATCTATGCACCGCCAAATTGCAGTGCCGCTGCCGGCTGTATGATGCTCGCTCAACTCAGCCACCACATCATTGATCGTCGCGTTGCGACGCCTCTCATACGTCGACTGCAGGTGAAGCTCCATTCGCTGGCGCTCTGCAGGGGCTGCTGACAGCACTCGCCAACGAGCCTCCAGGACCTGCGCGTCGTCCGCCCACAAACACACGCGACGTTGAGTGGGACAACGAGGCAGTACAGCTTCCGCCGCACAGTGTACGGCGTTCAACAGGCAGTTGTACGTGCCGTCTCCTTGCCGGTGTTTGTTGATCACCATGCCGGTGAAACGTCGCTTGGTCGCCAGGTTTTGTAGGGAACGCCAATCAGGAGGAGGCTGTTTTCCTGCGCCTGTCGTCGAAAAAGACCACATCCGTGTCTGCAGCGAGCACATTAACAACGAATGATCTGAAGGGACGTACTTGGGACGGATACATTTGAGCCCTTTCACGATACGTCTCCAGTAAGACTTAATGAATATGTAGTCCAGCCGTGCTCTTCGTCTGCCTGGTCCGTTGAAAGTGATCAAACGGCTCCTCCGTTGTCTCATAAAGCCGTTGATTGGAGACAGGTCAGAGCTGCAGACGAAGTCCTCGACAGCGTCAGTGTGTGCCGACACAGCTTGTGCATGACAGTGGCAGTTGTTAGTGGCCATTTTCAAGTCGGCGTTGAAATCGCCGAGTACGACGGCAACGTCTCTCTTTGGCACCAATTCAAGGATGCTTGTGATTGCATCTGTGCACTCCTCTAATTCGTTTAAATATGGTGCACAAGCAGTTGGGAGATAACAGTTTACAACATGTAGGCGTCCCTGTTTCGTTTGAAAGGTCGCCGTCAGTATTCTGGAGTGCTGAGACTTGATGTTGAGAAGCAGCGCCTGCATCTTCTGCGACATGAGAAAACCGACCCCACCGTCGCCAGCATCTGTCGCAGACGTCATCCAGAAACTCCAGCCACGTCCCACATCAAGTGTGTGTACCGTGTCAGTAGTTGTAGATGGAAGACGTCTGCAATGTTCCTGCACGGCGATGATGTCGATGTTAAAATCACAGGCAAGGCGCGCCAACTCAGCTACTCTGTCGTTTCCGGTCAGAGTTCTGGTGTTGTATGTGGCGATGGCGATTGCAGGGGCTCGTTGATCCTCACGGCCTCGGTTGGCTGACCGCAGGTCCGTCGTTTGTGGAGATGGATGGGCAGATTTGACTTTCCGCCCATGCGGACGTGTAGGTTTTCCCCGATGTGACATCCGGAACCAAGCCGCGTATTCAAACGTTCACATATATACATGCACACGTACACACATACACACATATATACACACACGCATATATACTCACACACATATATATAGACAGACACACACCCACACGTACACACGTCTGAGAGGAGACGAACGGACGCACGCACATGCGCTCAAAGGACGAGGCACACCCGTGGCGCGTAGCGCGTAGCGCGACAACACGATCAATTACAAAAATGTCACTAGGGTAAACGCACAGGAAACGCAAGAATCCACCAGCACAAACGGAGGCGTAGTCACGGCCAGCCCACGAGTACACGTGTGTACTGGACGGCTGCGCGCACACGACTGAAGAGAGTTGTGGAGAGTTGTGGACTGAAGAGAGTCGGCTGCGCGAACACGACTAGTTTGTTCACGAAGAGAACAAACTACATGCTGGTACCAAAAACAGGATTAAAAATATCCGATCAACTTATGAAAAAGACAGTCAAAACATCTAGGAACACTCAAACAGGAAACGAACCAACCAATAAAGATAGTGTAGTATATAATATACCATGTAGTGGATGCGATAAGGCTTATTACGGTGAGACAGGAAAGGGCATTGAAACAAGAAAAAAACAAAATCGTGCGGATGTGAGACATCACAGAATGTCTAATTCAGTAGTAGTACACATTGAGGAATGTGGCAGTTTACCCAACTGGAAAAGGTGGAAGTTGTAGCTGAATGTGGGAAAAAATATGAAAGAAAAACAGGAGAAGCCGCCTACATCATAAATAATGTAAATGTAAATAGTAGGGATGGTCATGTTAATTTAGGAACCATGCCTTCACAATTAATAATATAAGTAGACGTAGTAATAAATGTGTGTATATGAGAAAAAAAAATTATAATACTAATATATATATATATATATATATATATATATATAAAAGAGATCCTCATTCTGCAATCGAGATCTCCTAAACCAGATATGGTAAAGCAATACAAATTATACCACTGTGTAGAGCATTTTCTGTTCTACAAGATGGGCTATAATTATTATCTAAAAATTATGCGTAAAAGATATAAAAATGACAAAATTTCAATCTACATTCAAAATTTCATTTAAGCTCCAGGCGTCCGATTTTATTTACTTTTTTCTCTATTTCTCAGCAACTAAATATCACACATCTAAATAAGCAATACCATCATGCTGGTAATTTTGTTTTCTACACCACGGTATAAATTTTAATTTCCCATAGTGTATTAAAAAAGTTACGGCGGTGTGAAGTCAAAATGACAAAGTCAAAAAGGCAAAATTAGCACTGATTGATTGATTGATTATTTCGTTTTTGGGGTGCACCGGCCTCTAGGACCATATGGCACCCCCCATTCTGTTGTTAACTAAATTAAACTAAAACTATGCAAATGAACGTAATGGAGCGATGAAATAAATAAACGTGAGGGTGAATGATATGAAAATGAAAGTCAGAAGAATAAAAATCAATAAATAGTTTTGAAAGGCAAAAGCCGTAAAAATTCAAAAATGCGGCCCTCAATGACCGCCGATTGCTCATGTCCCAAAATCTCGTCCATAGTCCGAACGGATCCAAGACAACGTTGACGCGCCTCTGAGAACAATGGACATTCCACCAGGTTGTGTTGCACGGAGAGACGTGCATTACGACGATGCGTGTCGTAGGTGTGACCCACACGCATACGACAGAGCGCCACCTCCTCGGACCTCTTCCGGCGATAAGAGCACATCCAATGTCCGATTTCGGGCTTCACTGCTTTTAATTTGTTAGAACCACATTCGTCCCATGAGAGCTGCCAGCGAGAAGGGATAAAACGATGTATAATAGGATAAAAGTCCGAATACGGAATGGGAAAGTTAAAATAAAATGAATAAAAGTCT
This sequence comes from Sacculina carcini, assembly GCA_916048095.2. Lineage (NCBI taxonomy): Eukaryota > Metazoa > Arthropoda > Thecostraca > Sacculinidae > Sacculina > Sacculina carcini. Next base: position 655,813 of record OU696587.1, on the reverse strand, counting down.
CGTTCAGCAGCTCTTTTTGCGGCTCTGTCAGCTCGCTCGTTGCCGAAAATACCAATATGGGCCGGAATCCAGCAGAACTTTACACTGTAAAAATTTATAATTAAAAATTAAAAATACAGTGTAAAAATTAGCACTGAAAAACGTGAATATTTTGGTCAATATTCCGCTATCTATTCCTCCTAAAACCAGCAATGGCACAGCTATAAAAAAATTACTATTGTGTAGATAATTTTGTGTTCTACAAGAAAAGTTATAATTCATACCCCCAAATGATACAAAAACGTGTAAAATTGGCAAACTTCTCAAATACATCCAAAATTACACTTGAACACCGGGCGTCTAAAAATAATTCATTTTTCTACTTTTTCTCAGTAACTATTTGTTATACATAAAAATAAGTTATACCATCGTGCTATAAATCTTGTTTTCTACAATACGGTATAATTTGTAATTTTCCAAAGTGTATCTGAAGGAAGTTACGGCGGTGAAAAGTCAAAGAGACATACTGCCAATTTGACAGCTATTATGCGCACTTGCGATTACACAGGAATATACACCAATTAAATTTCACTGAAGCCCAACCACAATTAAAAATGCATCATATTTGCTCCAAGCATGGATGGTGTGGTTTTATTGGATACAGTTTAATTAATTCTACACTATACTGAATATAAAGGCTTTATTGTCCTCACTATTTACACATGAATTGTTCCGCCCGACGGGCGGGTAAAATACTACTGGGAACAATGTTAACTACTGAATTTTACTGTATAATTTAATTGGTTTAATTTCAAGTTGCATAAGCTTAAGTTGCATAAGGATATGGGTTGTAATATCATGCAATGCCAAATATATGAATATGCTGTTTTAGCGGACGCATAAATCTGGAATTATAGAGATGACAGAAGGTTTCATTGTTTTGATAGTGTAACACTTCTGAATTACTACACGCGAAGGATGGGTGTGAACTTGAGCACTGTTGAGGAAAAAAACTTCGTCAATAATTAAAACAAGAATTTACCAATTTATATTCTTCTATTGGATAAGCTTTTTGTTTTTTGATTCATTATATTCTATTTATAGTTCCGCACGACGGGCGGGTTTAAATACGAGGCAGTTTGAGGGAAAATATTTTGCCAAAATAAAATAAAACATTCACATTCAATTCTAAAATAAAAGATTCACATTTAGACTTTTCTATTGGTTAAGACTTTTATGGGTTTACTTTTTCTTTTTCAATTTCTAATCATTTTTTATTAATTCAATATTCATTTTACTTTATTCATTGTTCTGCACAAAGGGCGGGTTTTAATGCTAGATGGTGATGTTGAGTTATAAATATATTTTGAAAACATTATGATAAAAAATTTAGTCATTTTTCATTGTTTTGTGTCAGAGTTCTGAGTTATTCAGCACGACGGGCAGGTTTAAATAGGATTTTTTTGGGTTTACTTTTTTATTAATTAATTATTCCTATTCCTTATTCCTATTTCTCAGTAACTATTTCTCACACGTTAAAATGAATTATACCATCGTACTGGAAATTTTGTTTTCTACAATGCGGTATAATTTCTAATTTTCCAAAATCTATCTTAAGGAAGTTACGGCGGTGTAAAGTCAAAAGCCTTGTTGAGGCGAAACATCCACTGATCTGGATTTGACGAGTCCAAAATTTCCGAGACGCGATTGGCAACGAAAACTTTAAACCGACGCGTTTCGTTTCCGATATACTTGGGCACCGCTTCGCTGTCGGTCCAGAGTATACACCTTTCAAATCGGTAGGAAAGAAAATCCATTACAGCGCTCTTCAGCCTTACGCCCAGCACTGCTGCCTGCAGTTCCAATCTGACTATTGTTAAACCCTTCAACGGGGCCACACGTGTCCGTGCCATCAGAAGCGCAACGTGCGCGCCGCCCGCATATGCCGTCTTCACGTAAGCCACAGCGGCGAATGCATTGCTGGATGCGTCTACAAAAATGTGGAGCTCTAAACTCAATGGGACTTCGCCCACTGGCTTCAAACAGCGTGGTACGCTCAGCGCGGATAAGCGGGAGAACCCATTCACCCACTCATCCCATACGCGTAGGTCAGTCTCGCTGAGCAGCTCATCCCACTCGTATTCCTGCGTCCACAAATGTTGCATGAAAGCTTTCGTTTGCAGACAAAACGGTGCAACAATGCCCAACGGGTCGAACATTCGCGCCATCAACTGCAACGCACCCCGTTTTGTCTTCGGGACTTCGCTGCTGGGTATCTCGACGCTTAGCAAGTCTTCTGACGTATTCCACACACATCCCAATACTTTCTGGATTTTACCATGAACTTCTCGAGCATCCTCTGGAAGCTCCTCGGATACCTCTCTTCGATTTGAAATCCATTTCCGCAAGACAAACCCTCCTCTTGCTGCTACTGACGTCACGACTCTCCTCGACTTGATTGCCTCTTCCGGTGTTGCTTCGGAGGGCAGAAAATCGTCGGCATAGAAGTTGTTCGTAATGGCCGCTGTTGCCGATTGTTCGTTGGCCTGCGCACAATCCTCGGCGATTCTATGGAGGACATAATTAGCGATCGCCGGACTACACTTGGCTCCAAAAATTAAGACTTTCATTTGGTACTTCTCGATCTTAAGACTGCTTCTTCGGCGCCACAGAAAGCTCATGGCCGGTTGATCTTCCGACCGAACCGAGATCTGCAAAAACATTTTCTCCACGTCTGCTGCCATACCAACGTACTCCTCCCGGAAGCGCAGCAAGACCTCATTGAGACTCTGGAGCAAGTCTGGTACGGTGAGCAGTTCTGAATTGAGGGACGTATTCCTATATGAAGCTGACGCGTCAAACATGATGCGAAATTTGTTCTTAGTCGGATTCACGACGGCGTGGTGCGGCAGGTACCAGCGCTTTGCACATTGCTCTTCATCGGCGTCAATCTTTCGAGCGTACCCGTTCTCCATATAGGCTTCTATCGCCTCTTGATATGCCGCACGTCGCTCGGGATTCCGTTCCATGTTCCTTTCAAGGCTTTGCAAGCGTCTCTCCGCCATGCGGTAGTTGTCTGGAAAAGAGACTGTGTCTTGCTTCCATAGCAGTCCCGCTTCATATCGGCTGCCGTTTCGACGCGTTGTAGCCTGCAATGTCTTCAAAGCTTTCTCATTCTCGCGTGAAGTCGGCCGCTTCATCTCACCTGTAGTCCCAAATGAGTCGGTGCACCACCATTCCCGGAGTTGTTCGGACACATCGTCGTCGCTGCCGCCGTGCACGACGTGCATGACTGTACCTTCAGAGTCGGCCACCAGCTGAGAGACTGCCCCAGATAGTGCCCAGCCGAATGCGGTACGTATCGCTACAGACTGTCCAGGCTTGCCTACACGGACTTCGCGTTGCAGTAGAGCCTGTGTGACTGGCGCTCCGATGAGTATTTCTACTGACTTTCCCGCGTAATTCGGAAATTCGATGTCGCTCAGATGTCGCCACGTTTTCACACATTTACGCAAAATCACGGGTGTCCTTAAGTGGATATTGCTCACAGAGAAGACCTCAGAGATTACTATAGGTGGTGCTCCTTCCTCACACGCCGCCAAGGGAGTCAATGTAAGTTGTACTTTCTGAGTGCTTCGCTGTGCCCCAAGCCCATCTACAGTCCGCAGAGCCAGGGATTGCATCTCACCTCGGATGCCCAGTTCCACCAGAAGTCTGTCGCTGCAGAGCGATGTGTCGGCGCCCATGTCCAATATTGCCAGTGTATCACGGTATTCCCCATTCTCACCATGGACTCTCACTGGCACAACCTGCAACAAAACACGGCTTGTGTTTTCTCTAGAGTTTGTCACCGCCACAAGCCGGCTGCTACTTGCAGGGGTTGGTCGCTCTGACTGCATCTGATAGCCTTCCAGCTGCGACTCGGTGAGATGTTCTGTCGTCGGGCTGGCTACGTTCGTTTGCTGACCATGTAGGAGTTTGTTGTGCTTCAACACACAACCATTGATTCCACATTTTCTTGAAATCCAACACTGTTTCATAAGATGACCTTTCCTCAGACAACTGATACAGCACTTATTGTCAGCAACAAATTTCATTCTTTCTGGAACATTCAGGGACTTGAACTTCTCGCAATTGTACAAGCTATGTGAGTTAGAACAGCATACACAGACCTGATTTGGTGGTATCGTCGCAGTGGCATGGGCTTGCCGGGTCTGCCGTGCTGAGCCACTTCGGTGTGCTGGAGTCTGTGTTCTCATACGTAGAGCTATTCTGAGTCTTGACTGTAACCAATGGTCCAAATCCACTAGCGATGATGTTTGAAGCGCAATCGAGTGTTCGGCCCATGATTTCCGCAATTCGACTGGCATAATCTCTACCAGCCGACGGAGGTTCTATTAAGACTGTAGATCTGCTGTATAGTCTAGCTGCTGCAGTGTAGATACCGCTATGTGGACGACTCCCTGAAAGTGTTCAAGACTTGATACATCTAGCTCCTTGGGAGGTGCACAAGTGAACATCTTGGTCAGCACTGCATGCACTACATCAGTTTCTTGCCCGAAACGTTCCTGAAGCGTCTGCAACGCTTTATCATAGCTGTCTTCTTGAAATATCATCGTGCCAATCAAGTTCCTAGCCCGTCCAGCTACAGCACTTTGAAGGTGGATCATTTTCTGTTGTTTGGATATTGGCTTGTCGTGTACCAATAACTTGTAGAGCGTATACCATCTTGGCCATTCCGCAACATCACGAGAGAATACTGGCAGAGTCAATCTAGGTAGAGTGTGATCAATATGTGTATTGGCTGTACTCACTGGTTCCGTAGCCGTTCTAGCTCCTTGTTGCTGCCCTTCTTGAAGTTTCGCAGAGTCATGTTTGTTCCCCTCATTGACTGGGTCTTCCGGTTCAAAGTCATTTCTCCTCTCCCACTCCAATGAATGCTCTGTTTTTTTCCATAACTCTGATCGGAGTCTGGCTGCTTCAACCTCGTCTTCCTTGACTTTGAGAAGTAACTTGTCTTCCAATTCTTGTTTCTCTCTTTGCATAGACAGTCTTTGTTTCAACTGCTGTGTCTCCTTCTGCTTGACTTGCAGTTCTACTTTTGCAGCTGCCTGAGAATGTGCAGAATTGACCGACGGAACAGCACTAGCCTCTGATACCACAGATGGTGTGTCACCTGCTCTCTTCTGCAAATACTGTGTTACTGATACCCTGAAGGTTTCGCAGTTTGCTTTTACCTTTTCTTCATAAGCAGCTGCTCTGTGTGTCTCCTCCTCATCTGACGCTAGATTATCTACATACTCTGCATTCATTTCACAACACACAGTTAGCGCTTCATCAACTTCCTTCAATACCTCCAATAGTCCAGCACGACTGACATTTGACAAAATTATCAGTTCTCCTCTTTGTCTCAGTCTGGTGATTATTGCAGCTTGACTGCCACGTTTTCTTTTCATCATCGATAAAGACATGGTTTTACGCACAATTTCAGAGATATTGCAAGCTTTGTTATGACCAATGGATTTCCACCAATATACTCCGCACAGACATATGCAGCACGGAATATGTGAACCAATATATCGTTCCAGCAATACGATGTTAATCCTTCTTTCCACAATCCGCGTATTAATTTCCCTTCAAACGTTGAAAATCAGATAGGATGACGATACGTATAAGCTGACGATAAGACCAGGTAAGTATAAGATAAGATAAGATAAGATAACATAAGATAAGATAGGTTACAATATCTCTTTGCAATCCACGCCCTTTCAATCCATCACCAAAACAATCCAAATACTGAAAAACCCCTTTTGTCCTTCGAGCGCCGCAAGTGACAAAAAATGACGGGTTGAACTAATACAAGTCGAATATTGCCTCGCGTTCACAACAATATTACAACCCATATCCTTATGCAACTTAAGCTTATGCAACTTAAGCTTATGCAACTTGAAATTATACCAATTAAATTATACAGTAAAATTCAGTAGTTAACTTTGTTCCCAGTAGTATTTTACCCGCCCGTCGGGCGGAACAATTCATGTGTAAATAATGAGGACAATAAAGCCTTTCTATTCAGTATAGTGTAGCATTAATTAAACTGTACCCAATAAAACCACACCATCCATGCTTGGAGCTAATATGATGCATTCTTAATTGTGATTGCGCTTCAGTGAAATTTAATCGGTGTATATTCCTGTGTAATCGCAAGTGCGCATAATAGCTGTCAAATTGGTAATATGTGCTTTTGACTTTACACCGCCGTAACTTCCTTCAGATACACTTTGGAAAATTACAAATTATACCGTATTGTAGAAAACATGATTTCTAGCACGATGGTATAACTCATTTTTATGTGTGACAAATAGTTCCTGAGAAATAGGTAGAAAAATGAATTAATTTTAGTCACCCGGTGTTCAAGTGTAATTTGGGATGTATTTGAGAATTTTGCCAATTTTACACGTTTTTGTATCATTTGTGGGTATGAATTATAGCTTATCTTGTAGAAAACAAAATTATCTACACAGTAGTATATTCCTGTGTAATCGCAAGTGCGCATAATAGCTGTCAAATTGGCAACATGACATTTTGACTTTACACCCCCGTAACTTCCTTCAGATATACTTTGGAAAATTACAAATTATACCGTATTGTAGAAAACAAGATTTCTAGCACGATGGTATAATTAATTTTTATGTATAACAAATAGTTCTTAAGAAATAGTAGAAAAATGAATTAATTTTAGTCGCCCGGTGTTCAAGTGTAATTTTGGATGTATTTGAGAATTTTGCCAATTTTACACGTTTTTTGTATCATTTGTGGGTATAAATTATAACTTTTCGTGTAGAACACGAATTATCTACACAAAAGTATAATTTTTATAGCTGTGCCATTGCTGGTTTAAGAGGAATAGATAGCGGAATATTGACCAAAATATTCGCGTTTTTCAGTGCTAATTTTGCCTTTTTGACTTTGCCATTTTGACTTCACACCACCGTAACTTTTTTTAATACACTTTGGAAAATTTAAATTTATACCGTGGTGTAAAAGACAAAATATCCAGCATGATGGTATTATTAATTGAGATGTGTGATATTTAGTTGCTGAGAAACAGTGAAAATGTATAGAAAATCGGACGCGTGGAGTTTAAATAAAATTTTGAATGTAGATTTAAATTTTGTCATTTTTAGATATTTTATATTTAATTTTTAGATAATAATTACAACCTAACTTGTAGAACACAAAAATTCGCTACACAGTGGTATAATTTGTATTGCTGTACCATTTCTGGTTTAGGATATCTCGATGGCAGAATATTGACCCAAATTTTCGCATTTTTTAGGGTTCATTTTGTCTTTTCACCGCTATAACGTTTTTTCGTTTCATTTTTAAAGTTTAAAATTTGACCTAAAGTGTAGACAAGGAAATTTTCAACGTGATGGTATAAACTCTTAGCAGGTACGCCAAATGGTGGCCGAGTAGTAGCTGATAGAAAATGGACCAAGGAGGGTTGGACACACAGACACACACACAGACAGAGGATCTCTTATATATATATATATATATATACTAGCATTAAAACCCGCCCGTTGTGCGGAGCAATTCATAAAAATATTGCAAATTAAAAATAAATAAGGCAAACTCATAAAAACCTTAATAAATTAAAAAGTCTAAATTTCATTATTTTTAATTTTATTTTGACAAAATATTTTCACTCAGCCCCCTCATATTTAAACCCGGCAGACGTGCGGAATAATTCAAAACTCGAACACCATCCGTTCTGGTTCATGAAGTCAAATCCATTAGTTTTGTATATGAATATATTCTACACGGTGAAATTGAACGTTTTATTGCTGCCCGCGGGACATTTTTATTTCATAAAAATGAGCCATCGCTTCGTTTGCGTTTGAAGCCCCTGATCATTGAACCAGCGAACCATGAACCAGCGCAATTATGTCACCTCATATTCGAGCATACGTACACAGACAGACAGGTAATTTCTTCTTTATGTATATATATAGCATTAAAACCCGCCCGTTGTGCGGAGCAATTCATAACATGAAATTCATATTCAATTCATAAAAAAATATAGAAAATTAAAAATGAATTAGGGTAAACTCATAAAAATATTAATCAATTGAAAATTATAAGTTTAATTATTTTTATTTTGACAAAATATTTCCCCTCAGTCCGTCTGAGTCATTTTTAAACCCGCCCGTCGTGCTGAATAATTCAGAACTCGAACACGATCCGTTCTGGATCTTGAAGTCAAATCCATTGGTTTTGTGTATGGAATAATTCTACAGGGTAAATTGAACGTTCTATTGTCTATAGTTGCTGCCCGCGGAGCATTTTTATTTTAAAAAAATACCTTTTTTAAATGAACCATTTGAGAAAATGAACTAAAAACACTTTTTTAAACCCGCCCGTCGTGCGGAACAATTCATACAATAAAATTCATATAAAATCCATAAAATATAATGAATACAAATTGAAATCCAAAAAATGTAACCTATATATATCTTAACTTATAGAAAAGTCTAAATGTGAATATTTTTGTTCTTATTTTGACAAATATTATCCCTCAACCCGCCTGATATATAAATCTGCCCGTCGTGTGGTATAATTCAGAACACAAACACGAAACAAACAATCAAAGATGATGAAATCTTTTCATCAGAATGTTTCCAAACTATATTTATTACTTAACATCATTCCCCAATATCATTTGCTTAAGTACTATTTCACTTTTACCACTATAATATTTATTGCTAAAATTTATATATTTTCCGCTATCATTAAAACCCAATATAACCTGAGTCAAACCTAGCCAACCCAGCCCAACCATCCAATCTTGACCGCTCTAAGCCTAGTCTGAGGTGATTTAACTTATTAGTTTGTGATCACAAAATATACTGATGCGATCATAATTTGTAATCAGAAGACTGAGATTATCTACCCAAAGGGTCCCAAACACGCGGCCCACCAATACGTTTCTCTCAACCCGCCAATATAGTATCGGAACCAAACTGTAAGGCAGCTAAATTCACATTTGTTGCATAATGCGATATAATTATACATCATTATCATATTATCTCATAATTCCCGATTATGCTTCCAATAATGCATCATATTCATACAGTTGTTATTTTTTGGATTACACCGATATTACAGCCCTTGATATTACAGCCCATATTATATTATGCAATCTATATTCTGCTACGTATTATTCCTAATACATATATCATCAGATCGCAAAATATATTTAAAGGTTCACATCATTCTCCAAAATCATTTGCTTAAGAGCTATTCTACTTTCATCGCTAGAAGATTTACTGCTAGCAAAATATCATATACCTCGCTATCATTTAAACCCACTCTTTATAGATACATTTAATTCGCCCGTCGTGCGGAACAGTTCATAAAATATAATTAATATTCAATTAATAAAAAAATTAGTGAAAATTGAAAAAGAAAAACAAACCCATAGGAAAGTCCAAGCCAATATGAAAGTCTAAATGTGAAATTTATGTTTCAATTTAGAAAACATGTTTTTCCACAACCCGCCTCATATTTCAAGCAGCCCGGCGTGCGGAATAATTCGGAACTCAAACACGAAACAAACACAAACAAAATTGATGAAAAACGACCAATAGTAAAAGTCAAATATGTAAATTCTTGTTTTAATTATTGACGATGTTTTTCCCTCAACACTACTCAAATTCACACCCGTCCTTCGTGTGTAGTAATTCAGAGGTGTAACACTATCAAAACAATGAAACATCTCTATAATTCCAGATTAATGCTTCCTCTAAAACAGCATATGCATATACTTGGCATTGCATGATATTACAACCCGTATCCTTATGCAACTTAAGCGTATGCAACTTGAAATTAAACCAATTAAATTACACAGTAAAATTCAGTAGCTTACTTTGTTCCAAGTAGCATTTTACCCGCCCGTCGTGCGGAACATTTGATGTGTAAATATTGAGGACAATAAAGACTTTCTATTCAGTATAGTGTAGCATTAATTAAACTGTACGCAAAAAAACCACACCATCCATGCTTGGAGATAATATGATGCATTCTTAATTGTGATTGGGCTTCAGTGAAATTTAATCGGTGTATATTCCTGTGTAATCGCAAGTGCGCATAATAGCTGTCAAATTGGCAATATGTCCTTTTGACATTACACCGCCGTAACTTCCTTCAGATACCCTTTGGAAGATTAAAAATTATACCGTATTGTAGAAAAAAAGATTTCTAGCACGATGGTATAATTTATTTTCATGTATAACAAATAGTTACTGGGAAATAGTAGAAAAATAAATTAATTTTAGTCGCCCGGTGTTCAAGTGTAATTTTGGATGTATTTGAGAATTTTGCCAATTTTACACGTTTTTTGTACCATTTGTGGGTATAAATTATAGCTTATATTGTAGAACACAAAATTCTCTACACAGTAGTATATTCCTGTGTAATCACAAGTGCGCATAATAGCTGTCAAATTGGCAATATTTCCTTTTGACTTTACACCCCCGTAACTTCCTTCAGATATACTTTGGAAAATTACAAATTATACCGTATTGTAGAAAACCAGATTTCTAGCACGATGGTATAATTTATGTTTATGTATAACAAATAGTTACTGAGAAATAGTAGAAAAATGAATTAATTTTAGTCGCCCGGTGTTCAAGTGTAATTTAGGATGTATTTGAGAATTTTGCTAATTTTACACGTTTTTTGTATAATTTTCGGGTATAAATTATAAATTTTCTTGTAGAACACAAAATTATCTACACAATAGTATAAGTTTTATAGCTGTACCACTGCTGGTTTATCAGGACAGGATAGCGGAATAATGACCAAAATATTAACGTTTTTGTGTGCTAATTTTGCCTTTTTGACTTTGTCATTTACACTTCACACCGCCGTAACTTTTTTTAATACACTTTGAAAAATGAAAAATTACACCGTGTTGTAGCAAACATAATTCCCAGCATGATGGTATTATTTATTTAGATGTGTGATAATTAGTTTTTGAGAAATAGAGAAAAAAGTATAGAAAATCGGACGCGTGGAGTTTAAAAAATATTTTGAATGTAGATTGAATTTTTTCCATTTTACATGTTTTATATTTAATTTTTGGGTATAAATTATTGTTCGTTGAGTAGAACAAAAAAAATTCTACCCATTGGTATAATTTGTATAGTTGTACCATTGCTGGTTTAGGAGGAGTAGTCTTCAGAAAATTGACCAAAATTTTCGCATTTTTCAGGGTTCATTTTGTCTTTTTACCGCTATAACTTTTTTTTGTTTAATTTTTAAAATTTAAAATTTATTCTAAAGTGTAAACAAGAAAATTTCCAACGTGATGGTATAAATTTTTAGCGAGTACGCCAAGTGATGGCCGATTAGCAGCTCATAGAAAATGTACCAAGGAGGGTGGGACACACACACAGACACACAGAGGATCTCTTTTATATATATAGATATATATATATATATATATATATAGATAGATGTATAGCTATACTATCAAAAGTGCTGTGTATATAACAGGACAAACAAACATTCGATGCAAACATAGAATGCACAAATACAATGTAAAACATTTTGAGAATACAATGATAAATGGCAACGTATGACAAAATGACAGCGTGCAGACATGACACCCTGGCCGTGACATTAAATAATAGAAGCTGCCTCATCGCATCTCATCTCACGTTGAAACAGGTGAGTTTTGAGATATTTTTTTTAAACAAAATAAACTTCCCGAATTTCGTACACTGATCGGGAGTTTATTGAATAATATCGGTGCCGAGAAGCGGAAAGAACGAGTAGACATAGATAACATAGTATTGATTGCGCTGGGCTCATTCAGCTCTCTGCAACGCAAAATAGACCTTGTATGCACTCTGCGTTCATCTGTGACTTTATGTGATAACTAGGGTGACATTTTGGTGCGCTAAAAATCAAGAAAAGTTGCGCTAAAAAATCCCAAAAGTTGCGCTAAAAAGTTGCACTAAAATTTTTGCAGACACTTCACTAAAACCCATTAAAGGGTAGTGAAAATCACTTAATTATGAAAAACATACTTTTTGTGAGGAAAATTTGTATTTTTTACATTCCATAACTCTTACCACAATACGTTTTGAGCATTCGTGGTTGTGCTAGGATTGCATGCTTCATTAGCTTCAACTGTCACCTCAATGGCGACAAGGGTGACATTTGGATGATCTAAATATCGGAAATAGTTGCGCTCATAAGTTGAGCTCAATGCTTCGCTAAATATCTTCAATTTTAAATAATAGGGTAATAAAATGTAAACACTGAAATCACTCCTTAACATTACACTTTGGGAGTTTCACCTTTTTGTTTCTGGATTCTGAATATTCGCGGTTGCGTTAAGATTGTGTTTCACATGCTTATCTAGTCTGTCGAGTCCATCGCACTGATGCCTGGTAGTGACATTTAAATACACAATATAATTTAAAATTCTCATTTGATTTTAATTTTCTTAAATGTTCCAAGGTCTAAATGGATTTTGCAGATAAAACATCATCTGATTATGCGGTACTTATATTCAAGTACTGTTGATCTAACTATTGCTCTAATATTGCTCGAAAAGTATAAAAATTAATGTTTAATTCTATTGCACAAATGCACGTGTCTATATCCGAGATTTATGTCTATTTCTGTATTGTTTCTATATGTATATATATATATATATATACATATGTATATATATATATGTATTATTGAATAAATTTGCACAAGAAACACAAAATGCAAACACAAAATGTTCGTATGCGATGCTATGCACACTCATAATGTCTAGCACCACACACAGACACAATGTTCACACGCCTTCCAGATACATGCTTACCGAGTTTATGTTGACAATACATGAACATATGCTGCATTGTACACCTTTACAACTGAAAAATGTTCTCCATAGAGTGAAACAATTGTTCTAAAAGTTCAAAATTGTCCTAAATCTAAATAGTTGCTCCTAAAATTGAAAAAGTTGCAAAAGTTGCGCTAAAAACAAAAAGTTGCAAAAAGTTGCATTTATATCTTATTAAATACTTACCTCAGATCAATATAATATTGATTTTTGGGCTCCTTATGATGAACAGATTCTATGATAAAAAAGTTGCATTTACAACAAAAGGTCACCCTAGTGATAACATATCCATAATATAACCAGGTTTTTTTAAAAACAGCGCCTTGAATACAAGTAAGCATGACTTAAAATCGATTCCGATTCATTGTCAGCCCATTCATTGTCAGCCAATGAAGTTGCCTCAGGTAGGGTGTAGCCGGAGTGTGAGCTGGTAAGTTCAATCAATCAATCGATGTATTTGTTATAGCGCCGATATGCACAGAAGCGCGACAAAATTAAAAAGGCAAACACAACTATGGAGATAAACATGTGACAACAGTAAGAACACATAATGCACACATAGGAACACACACACACACACTCACACACACATAAACATACACACACACAGACATACACACACATACATAAGCAAAAACATACACATACACATGGGGCACCATAAGTAAGAATAGGAAAACAAATCACGCGAAATCAGAAACAGAAGATCAGATACGCAGGATAAAGAACATACCAGTAAGACTAGAAAGATACGAATATAAAAGATAAAAGATAAGAATTGACTGTGCACCAGGAACAGAACGAGCCATCAATAATGACAGAGTAAATTTTTTTTATCGAGCCAAGTTATATATCAATCAAGCACAACGATTCATGACTGATACGAAGAAGTTAAAAGCTTAGTCTCCTGTATTGCTACAATCGATGGTTGTCGGGGGTGTAAAAAATGAAGTTAATCATTAAAATTCGACATAATACATCTAATGTTCCATTGTAAAATGGACATAAAAATAAATATAATACAATAAAATACATTTACATATTACCGTCAAAAAGGCAAATATACATTAAAATCCAGGTAGCACAGGTGCCTAATCGCATCGCTTGGCTGATGTTCCTCTCTCCGCGTCAGGTGGGGACCCACTTGGAGAGGCCGAGAGCTTCCGCTTAGAGGAAATCTCCACGTCCATGGCAGTGGTGGGAGTCACTCCGTCGTGGGCGGAAGGCGGTGCGCTAGCAACCACCGAACGCGGAGAAGCAGGCTCTGTGCTCGCTTTGTGACAGGAAGATGATCGCCGGTCACTCCTCGGCGAGGCTGACATGACTGAACGGCGGTTCTTGTGTTGAGCCACCGTCCAGTCTCCGGATTTCCTCCGGCTTGGATAAGAGCGCTCTGCCGGCTTGGAAGCCTGCTGAGTGGATGGTTTTTTGCCGCCCTGGCTAACCGGCATCGCTGCCGATTTGCCAGCACGGTCCGTCGGCCGATCGGCGACCCGCTGAGGTCGCCGCTCAGCAGCCTTTTCAGGCTTCTGGGGAGTGGCCGCCTTGGCCGCTGGGTTGCGACCGCCTTGGGCCGCTGGGCTGCGGCCGTTGGCGACCTCGACACGGCAGCCTACTCAGGACGCCGATAAACCGGTGTGGATTATTTTTCACGGTTGTCAGCCTCAGGTACGACCAGATTCTGACCCATTGTCAAGCCAGCTTGATAAATTCGCCAACTGTCAGCTTCTCGAGAAGCAAGTCGACAGACTGTGGAGGTTGATCTGACAGTTTGACCGTGCCGGCAAAGGACGGGCCCGACGGATGCGAGCTGCGATATACAGCACGCGCCTCGCCGAAGCTGCAGCGCTGGGCAGCGCGAATGGCCAGACTCTCCTTCACCTTTAGCCATTCCGGGCAGTCACGCGACGAATACGCATGACCGCTCCTGCAATTGACACAGAAATAGTCATTTTCGCAATCAGCAGCGGTGTGCCGTTCGGATGAACAACGTCCACATATCTCTGCGCGGTTGCAGCGGGAGCTCGTATGTCCGAAACGTAGGCACCGCATCGGGTTAGGCACGTAGGGGTGGACTCGGATACGCTGATGGATGTCACCGACCTTGATGTCATCCGGCAGATCAACACCGTCAAACGTGAGGAAGAACGAGTGCGTTGGCACCTCGCTACCCTCACGCCGTCCGACGATGCGCTCCACGCGGATGACACCTTGGGATGCCAAGCCGTCGCATATCTCCTCGTTCTCAACTCCCTCTAGTGCACGACAAAACATAACGCCTCTGGCATGGTTAAGTGTCGAATGCGCACACACCGATATGGGGGTGCTCACCCAACGCTTGTCACTGCCCAATCCCACGCGATAACGGAATTTGTCAGCCTTCATCGCGCGGGCTGCTGCCGTCTCATATCCGTATTTAACCAGCAGAGAACCATATCTCTGTCGGCTGGCAACGACAGGCGCGTCTCCAATGATCTTGAATCCATCCAGACGTCTGAACGGGCTCAAGGAGGACAATTCGGCATGTTCATTGGTGCTGGTAAAAACCAGCACCATCGGCACAGGTGCAGCACGACTGTCGTCGTGCAAGTGGCTCACAGTACGGCCACCTTTCGGCGGCCGTGGCCGATCACCCTATGGACGACCAGCAGTTGGGGTGGTGGAACGTTTTGAAGCCATGTGAGTGTTTTAAGTCTCTGCACGCACGACCACCCACCTATACACGGGCCCTACTGGGGGGACGGGCAGAGCCAACATGGGATGCCACGCCAGTGACCGTGCGATAACAACTAGCAGAGTTGAAGTAAATAAGTTTTTTCAATATCAAACCAAATTCGATTCACTCACCGAAACAGAACCGCCACAGTTCTCCAATGGAACCTTTGAGGTCTCGGTAACCGCCGTACACGTACATGAAGTGGTCGTGCACTACAGCAGAGTGGCCGCGAAGTGCCAGAGGTCTGCGACAGGAAGAGCCACCAACACGCCTCGCGTTCCTCGTGCCGCTCGTGCTGTCCTCAGGATATTGACTCAGCTTGCGCCATTCATTCAACTGAAAGCAACACACATTTTATTGAAACGTATGCGCGAATGTCCTGATTATTGCAAGATATAAAAGTAGATGTATATAATACAACTATATAAACACTGAAAAAGTACAGAATAATGTAAACTAAAAACTAGCACATACTGTTATCCCAACACTTAAACGCACCACCACCAACTATGGTATCCATGACCACACTGCCTAATGGCCTTCCTCACCAAGCCTCTCAAGAACAGTAACCCACACATCAACATACATACACGCACATGCACACAATCCTACACGCGTCCGTGTACAGCCAGGTTCACTCAAACGCACAAAAACAGGCACACACACATGGATACATACATATATACCCATGCATATATATACAAATACTAGAGCCGTTTTAACCCAGCCCGACAGCTAAAACCAACCCCCGCGAATCATAAGCCATATCAGAGTTAAAATCAAGTTTGGTTAAGCCTAAGTCGCCTGTCGGAACCCATATTTGGAAAGATTAATCACAAATACATATCAACGTTCCACTTATGAGAACATGTCATCAAATCATCATGATTTAGCCAAAGTAAAATGATCCCAAAGACTGCTAAATACAGGACGTACACGGCCCGATATCTGAGTCAGCTAGCGGAGTCCAATATTATTAGCGGTGTAGACAATGTTTGTGAGAATGGTGTCGCTCCTCGTTAAACAGAGGTGTTGTATCTAGCTCGGCGCGTGTAAACGCCCAATCATGATTGGTCAAAGGAGGCATTGTGAGTCAATTTGCGTCAGCACCATGCAACCTAATCTTGAAATGACAGTTGGTGTGTGCTCGTGTATTGGTGGTGTTTGACTCGTTGCTGTGTAAACACGTTGAAATCAGTGTTATTCCTTACATTAATTGATCGAACAAGTGGAGTGTTGAGAACTGCAATGTAATATATGCAAGGTGACGAGTGTTTCAACCATCAAAATCTTGGACAACAAACATTCTCATCAGAAGATACTGAATCATTTTCTCCAGAAAGATACCATCACTTCATTTGATGACTTTAGACTTGGACGTATTCTACACAAGCAGTGCAAGAACATGGTTATTTCAATATTGGGATATCGGTTAGCTATCTATTCATGACATACAATTTTATCAAGTGCAACCTGTCCGTGATTGTAGAAAATAAGCTCACGTTGTGTAGCCCATTTCAAGAAATATGCGGTTACATTCAAGAAATGTGCGAATGTACCACCCTGCAAGATATTTCATCCTAGAGCTGATTTGAGGTTGTACAGTCAGTTCGCGGAAGTCGTGCGCATAATAATCAAATGTGACAGGTTTTGCACAATGATTAAACACGTGAATCTTCTCCCAACATAATACGGAGAATGAGCAGTTTACCGCTTTGAACGCGTCAGTTATTTTGCGACAGTTTAATAATGAAGTACCCTGCTCAAGAATTACACCCCAAGAGCAGTTACGAACATCTCAGACATATGTTGGTGTTACCAAGCAAACGCAAGCTGCAGGATATTGTGGCGGTTGGGTAGCCACGGAACAAGACTAGTGAAGAGCGTGAGTGATTTGGGCCGACTGTATACTCGTGCATACAAGCGACGAGCAAAATAAGTACAG
This sequence comes from Sacculina carcini, assembly GCA_916048095.2. NCBI lineage: Eukaryota > Metazoa > Arthropoda > Thecostraca > Sacculinidae > Sacculina > Sacculina carcini. Next base: position 638,263 of record OU696587.1, on the reverse strand, counting down.
ACAAACATGCACACAAGATCAAACACGCACAATGACGAACAAACACAACACGACACACACACAGGAACATGACCGGAATCACAGCTCCGTAGGAAATTGGACTGAGAAAGCAGGATATAGGAAAGGGACACGGCAAGAAGCTCAGAAAACCTCGGTGCAAAAAGGACATAAAGAAATACAGTTTTTCATTCAAGCGAATTGACGTTTGGAATATATTGCACAAGACTATCGTAGAGGCCAAAACTATAGGAGAGTCCAAACATAAATTTGATACTCTGTGGGAAAGAGACAGAACATTCCGAGCGTAAACTCATTTCCTGTACCACAACTAGGTAAGCACAACTAGATAAGCACATACACATAGCTGCACAGGACACTGCGCTTCTGGCGGGTATCGCCAGGTGGCGCGCGACGCAGTTACACGTGGCGCACCACAGGACTCCCCCACCAGAAGCGGAGCGGTATTGGAGAAATCGGAATCGGTGAATTCCTTTTTCGCACCAGGGCGCCATACTGCACCGCAGCACGAGACCAAGTGGATTTTTCACAATCATGTCGTCCTCGTGCTGCGCAGTCCGTTGGCGAATCGAGTAGTGATTGCAGAGAGTGTAGCCAGCAAGAAGTCGAGCCAATCTTGATTGTGTTGACTTCTTGCGGCGCAGACGGTTGCTTCTGATGTCTTACGTCCGGCGGTATTAGTAGAGCGATGGGGTACGGCACCGGACGGAGTCGGTCCTGGATGTTGTGATGCCGGTTACTATTGTCAGCGGCTTATGGTGCGTCAACCCTCATGGCGAGGCACAGACGGCTGCTGTCAGAGAGACGCGGAGCAAGTAAACGGCGCATGTAGTTGACGCGCATGTGTTTGGCGCGTATGTAGTTCACGCGTATGCAGAAGATACGTATGTAGTAGGGCTGGGCAGGAACCGGTTCCGGAACCGGTTCTGACGATTCTGATACGTGGATATTGGAACCGGGTGCAACACTCGGAACCGGTTCTGGAACCGGGTCCACACGGATCCGAATACACACGGATCCCAGTCCACACGGTTCCGTTCACGGACAAACGATCAGCATGTACGGAATTACAGTGGCCCATGTGACGGATCAGTTAAAAATCACGCATCTGCAAGTGTTCTTCAGACCCGACCAGTTTCTGGAGCAACTCAACGGATATGTCGGCAGTGAAGAGTCAGCATCAGGACAGGATCTGGTAGGAAGCGGTTGCCCCATTGCGCGTGGTCGTCTTCCCAACGGTAAAAAACCAACATTAATTCACCGACTTGTGCAGAAAAGAGATGTCTAACTATACCTTTTACAATTTCATTTGTCCCAACTGAAATCGAAATTGTCCCAACTGAAAACATAGATATGTACTACTTACTATACAATTATGTGCTATGGTATGTAATACAATTACAATGCAGATATGTACCGTATGTACTTACTTTATGAGGAACTATATATCAGCCAATATATCAATGCCAGCGTATAGAGCGTATATACCACCAGCGCGCGTACTTAAATTCTAGCATCAAAGCAAGATATCACAACTCAACACAATCACAACGCAACATGGCCCACTATAGCACCTTCACTAACAACACTAATAACTGACCTATGGCGCTCACTCTATCAGCCAATATATCAGTGTCAGCGTATAGTCACTGTTCTCGGAGAGCACTCGCGAGCAAATCGTAAACACACACACACACACACACACACACACACACAGACACACACACACACACACACACACACACACACACACACACACACACACACACACACACACACACACACACATCTACAGAAACATCACACTTTCAGATACGGTACATTCCGTCTTATGGCAAGTGTTCAGGCATCACGTGCGAATAGCGCTTGTCGTTGCAACGCCACCTAGTCTAGGTGGCATTGGTCGTTGCTAGCCATCTGTACTATATTTAATATTGTACGGTATATATGTTTGTATATGGTGTCCATTTGTGTGTGCGAGGTAGTGTGAGTGTATGTATGTTGTATGCACGTGCTATGAGCGAGCAGGGGGATGCAGGGGGTGAGGCAGTGCGCGCCATGGGGCAGTGCGCGCCATGGGGCAGTGCGCGCCATAGGGTAGTTGTTTGCGCAGAACGTTCGTGCGTGTTTGTTAGTGAAGGTGTTTTAGAGGGCCATGTTGCGTTGTGATTGTTTTGAGTTGTGATATCTTGCTTTGTTGCTAGAATTTAAGTACACGCGCTGGTGGTATATACGCTGACATTGCTATATTGGCTGATAGAGTTCCTCATAAAGTAAGTAAATACGGTACATATCTGCATTGTTATTGTAGTACATACCATAGCACATAATTGTAAAGTACATAGTAAGTAGTACATATCTGTTTTTTACGACTAATGCTGAATCGTTCATGTGAAATACAATAAAATGTACTGATAACAATCAAGTTTGATATTTAATGTAAAATCAATAACATACATTGTGGTTCTAGCTGGGACAATTTTAATTTCAATTAGAACAAATGAAATTGTAAAAGGTATAGTATATTTTATTATTAACCTTGAATCGGAACTAATACCAATGACTTGAAAGATAATTTTGATGCAAATATCTTCACGACTTCATCAACAAATATATCCCCACATGGCAGCTTCTTAAACTATATATATTCTTAAACATAAAACATTAATTGATATTATTTGCATGAGTAATAAATTTGTTACTAAAGCACTAATAGACAATATGATCATGCATTATCAATGCGACTACCACCAAAATTTGTAAGAATTACCAAATGGATTTTCACTTTTGCCAAATTGACATTCACTTTTGCCAATTTGAATATCACTTTTGCCAAATTGAATTTCACTTTTGCCAAATTGAATTTCACTTTTGCCAAATTGATTTTCACTTTTGCCAAATTGATTTTCACTTTTGCCAAATTGATTTTCACTTTTGCCAAATTGATTTTCACTTTTGCCAAATTGAATTTCACTTTGCCAAATTTAATTTCACTTTCGTCAAATTGACTTGTAAATGGTATAGTCATCGTAGATTGAGCTATCTTCCAAGTCCTTCACTTCTTTGATAACGTCGTTAGAAGAGACGCATAGCGACGACAGCGAAACGTCGGTAAACCGCGTCTCTGTCAAAGCTCCGGTGTTTATGCCAAGGTCTATAGAGGGGTGGTGGTCTTGGAAGCCCAATTTAGACTACAGAACATTTCGTCAGAAGCGACCCGGTTCGACCATGCTCAGCTGCCGCCGATGTGCCCGAAGTCGCACAGCTATAGCGCGATCAAAACTGAGGTAACCGGACTGCACGAACGCTCAAAACCTGAGCTCTTTGATGAGCTCATCTCAGCACGAAATATGACCGGGAAACCGCCAATATTTATGGCTGAGCTTCAAGCGATCGCCCGCAAGGTTGGTGTGTCCGACAATTTAGTCCGCCATAAATTCGTGCAAGTCCTTCCCGCCAGCATCGGGCCAGCTTTGGCTGAGCAAAAGGAGCTATCTCTTTCCGGACTGGGCAAACTCGAGTTAATACCCTTGCTTGCAACGAATGCCACGCACAATGTTCCGACGAATGCGCCATGCTTTGCGGCGCCGCTTTCACATGCTCGTACCAAAATGCCGCTCAACGCTCAACGCAGTGTCAGCGTGGGCAATCATCTCTTAGTAATGCGTTGCAACCATTCCACGTCGGTCAAAACCCATTGTTTGCCGAGCTCACCGCTGTACTTCGGGCCAAACGCTTGCACTTGCAAGCCTTGGTGCCGTTGGCCCAAAAAGAACCGATACCTGCAAATTTAACCCACTTCTCGCGCCAGTTCTCCAGTGCGCCAGGAGGCGAAAAGCTAGGAGGGCAGGTGTGTAACGCTGTGGACGCCCGCCTCTCCCTTTAGAGCTCACAGTAGCTGTTCATACCAACCGGGTAACTTTTGTGATTGGCACCGGCGTGCCGGTATTGCTTGTGCCCCCTCAATGGTGTTAGCTTGTTCAAGTCAAGTCAAGTCGTGTATATAAATACTTCCAATGAAACATGGCTTTTATGAATGTAGTCACTAAAATATGGCGCATAAGGCATACTCGATTTCTATAAATATTAAGCATACATAAGACACATACACAAGACACAAACACGAAAGAAAACACACACAATCGTATCTTTATTAGAGCGCGGGCTAACAATTGCGTTCAAAATTTATTATATATAACGTTCAAAACTAGAGTAAAGTAACATGTCAAGTTTAAGGATACAAAGATGAATTGTTGAATGACGTAAGTGTTGGGGATTAAAATCGGCGAATATAAGACCTTTATAAATAAAATGATAAGGTATGTTGTGGTTTGACTATGTATTGTGTGTGAGAGAGAGTGTGGGAGCGTGTTTGAGTGTGTGGTTTACTGTGTATGTGTGTGTATGTGTGAGTGATTCGCGTTCGCGCTTTGTGTAAATTATAGGTGTTTGTATGTGTGTATGCGTTTGGTGAAGTGTTCATGCCCCGCGGCGGCGAGCGAGTGACTGGCTCGCCGCTGATTGGTTGTGGCGGTGGGCGTGATACCTGTGTGTGTGTGTGTGTGCTCCCGTGTTTGATGGTGTCAGCGTGGATGCGTTTTGGGAGTGGCATTCGAATTGTGTGTGGGAGGGTTGTGACGTTTTGTAGGCGCGCGTGGGGCAGTAATGCCAACGTTCGCCTGTCTGTAAATAGATTAAAGTATTTTTCCGTTACAAGCTATTTCGGCCTTTTTGTTTCGAATGCATATTTGCGACTACGACCCGGCTTCAGCAGCAGAGACAGTGCCCTCCAGTATTAGCCACAGCCTGGAAGGCGTGGCGGAAGTGATCAGCGGCATGTCAGATTGGTGTGCAGGGGGACGACAGGAAAGCATGGTGCCGGCAGGTGGTAGCGGTGGAGCTGCGACCGAGGGTTGCTCGTCGTCCCGCCTGCACTGGTGTTTGACTCGTCGCTGGGCGCTGGAAGATTGCTGGTGGAGGCTGCTGGTGATGGAGGGCAGGTCGGAGAGAGGAGCTGCTGAAGCCGGAGGAAGGAACGATGAACGAAGACGGCGTGGCCTGCCTGAACGGCGACGTCACGGCTGTCTGCGGCAGGGTGCTGAATAGCACGGATGGCGGTGGGAGCACAATGGGTGTTGGGGCCGCGATGTTGTGCCGTGTCGCGGCAGCCGGTGATGAAGAAGACGGCAGGCTGCGGCGAAGCACTGAAGAACACGGGCGAGGCGGGAGCGCGGTGGACTGCCGTGTTGTGCTTCACCGCAGCCACGGTGTGTGCGTCTGGTGGAGGTCTTCGTCGGGTTTGGTTTTTTGTTGTTGTTTGGTTTGCGATTTGTTATTGTCTGTTATCTAGCTCGTTTGTGTTATGTTTCTTAAAAACAGATGGAGGTGTGGTTTGGCTATGTATTGTGTGTGAGAGTGTGTGAGCGTGTTTGTTTGTTTGTTTATTTGTGTTTTGGGGTGCATCGGTCTCTAGGACCATACGGCACCCCCAGTCTATTGAAATCTAAAGCACACTAATTAATTAATATGAAGAATGGAACAACAAAATAAGTGAGGGTGATGTTGAAAGAAATGAATGTGAATGTCAATACATAAAAATCAATAAATAGTTATAAAAGGCAAAAGCCGCAGACCTTCAAAAATGCGGCCCTCAATGACCGCCGATTGCTCCTGTCCAAGAACCTCGTCAATAGTCCGAACGGATCCAAGACAACGTTGACGCGTCTCTGAGAATGATAGACATTCCACCAGGATGTGTTGCACGGAGAGACTTCCTCGGACCTCTTTCGGCGACAAGAGCACATCCAATGTCAGATTTCGGGCTTCACTGCATTTAGTTTGTTAGTACCACATTCGTCCCAGGAGAGCTGCCAGCGAGAGCGGATAAAACGATGTATAATAGGATAAAAGTCCGAATACGGAATGGGAGAGTTAAAATAAAATGAATAAAAGTCTCGTTCAGCAGCTATTTTTGCGGCTCTATCAGCTCGCTCGTTGCCCAAAATACCAATATGGGCCGGTATCCAGCAGAAATTTACACGCTTGCCCTGGTGGTGGATGATGTCAAGAGACATAAAAATCCTCTGTATAAGAGGATGTAAGGATAAAGACGATCATGAAGTTAAAGCACTAAGGGAGTCGGATAAAACTAAAATCAAATAAAATGAAGATGAGCAAATACAAACCAGGGCCAGCAGGATATCGTAAAGTTCAGCCGTGTAAATGGAGGCGCTCGGTGGCAGCGAGCTCGAGCGGCACGTACCTCCACTTACAAACGCACAACCCGCACCACTGACCGACTTAGATCCATCAGTGTACACGGCAGTATACCATCCGTAAGAATGAATTCGCTCCAGTGTGTTTGAGTGAAGCACACTGGGCACGGCACGGTGTTTCGGCAGAGCTGCTAGCGAGACGTCGACCAATTTCCAGGGTGACTCTGCCGTGTATTCTGGTCTGAGGACGTCGTTAGCATCCATCCCGCATGACTCCAGCAGTGCCTTCATTTTGCTGCAAAACAGCACAGAACACTGATGTCCTGGAAGGTGCTGCTGCTCAGGCACATGCTGGGAAAATACCACGTCATACGCGGGGTTTTCATGGGTGCTTGCCAGCTTGCAAGAATAACGCAAGCCCAGCTCTTGACGACGGAGCGCTAGCGGAGCCTCATCAGCCTCAACAAGGAGGCTGACGATTGGCGACGTGCGAAACGAGCCGGAGGCAATGCGTATCCCTGCGTGGTGTACGACATTCAAACGGCTTTTTGCTGACTCCGAATCCAGATCCTATACGATGCTTGCGTAATCGAGACGCAACCTGACTAACGAGCGGTACAGAAGGAGAAGGGACTGACGATCTGCTCCATACCGCATGCGGGAAACAGTCTTCAGCACATTCAGTGCCTTTAGACATGTGGTTCTCAGCTGTGAAATATGGTCGGTGTAGGTCATGCGCGAATCCAACGTGACCACTAAAAACCAAACCGTGCGTTGCAATGAGACAGCACTGCCGTACAATTCCACTTTCATGTCAGGGCAGGCACCTCCACGGCGGCAGAAGTGTACACGGACCGTTTTGGACGTCGAGAAGCTGAAGCCGTTACGCGTTCCACAAGTCTCTATTTTATTCACCGCCAGCTGCAGTTGACGCTGGACAGCAACAGTGCTGCGGGAGGGAACAACATACGGCGAAGTCGTCCACAAATAGAGACCGTCCAATCGAGGGAGGCAAAAGATTGTCAATGTCCTCGATCATTATGGCAAAAAGAGCCACGCTGAGCACACTACCATGTGGAACGCCTTCTGCCTGATCGAACGGACGAGAAAGGGAGTTACCCACACGCACACAGGATGTGCGGTGCAAAAGGAAATTGTGTACGAACCTCCCCATGTTGCCTCTGACACCTCAGCGATGCAGTTTGTGAAGAATTTCATGTCGCCATGTGGTGTCATATGCCTTTTCGATGTCAAAGAATATCGCCCCGACGTGGTGACCTCGCGTGAAACTTTCACATACGCGAGTGTCGATGGTCACCAAGTGGTCTAACGTTGAGCGACCCTGGCGAAATCCGCACTGAGCATCATTGAACAGCCGACCGTGTTCCAGAAATCATACCAGCCGTCTGCAAACCATTCTCTCAAACAGTTTGCAGAGACTGGAGTTCAGCGATATGGGGCGATAGTCAGACGGGTGATCACCCGATCTGCCCTGTTTCGTGATGGGTATCACGATTGCCCGTGGCCAGGAGGCTGGAAACTGTCCACCATTCCACAGAGCATTGAAGACCTGCAGCAACAGGTGGACAGCACTGCGGGCGACAGACGTTTGAGCATGAGGTTGTGAACCTCATCAGGGCCTTCAGCCACATCGCGAAGCCATTGCAAGGCTGTTCTCAGCTCAGATGCTGAAAAATCGCTGTTGATTGGCAGCTGATAGTTGGTGGAGAAATCAACGGGTGATATCTCGCACTGCTGTTTGATCGCCGCAAAATCAGGGTCGCCTACGTTTGCACGACAGCGCTCCGCTAAATAACGGCCAATTTCGTCAGCAACATGCTCCGGATTTATCACGTCCACGCCACTGATCTTCAGAGAAGGCAGTGGAGTGGGACGGTACTTCCCAGAGATGCGTTTTATACGGTCCCATATGGTGGATATAGGGCAATGCCGATTAATGCTGGACACATAGGACACCCACGAGGCCCGATTCGCCTCGCAATAGGTCCATCGAGCTTGTGCGCGAACGTGGCGAAAGCAAAGCATGTTTGCCACCGTGCTGTTGCGCCGGGAGCGACCCCAGCAACGACGGCGCTCTCCCAACGCCGCAGAACACGCGTCTGTTCACCAAGGGACAGGACGCCGCCGGGGACGCGATGCCGTACGCGGAATGCACCGTTTGGCACAGGTGACAATGACCTCAGTAAAATCTTCGACGCTGGGTCGAAGTGTGGGGTTGCCCATGGCTTCCAGTGTCAAGCAATCATAGCGGACCCAATCAGATCGTTTGAAATTCCATCTCGATGGTCGCGCTCCCAACCTAGGTACCTCATTGAGACAGATCCATATAGGGAAGTGGTCACTCCCATACAGACTGTTTTCAACGGTCCAGCTCGTGGATGCCTGCAGACTGGGACTGCACAGACTGAGGTCCAGAGCGGACAAGCTTCCCGATGGCATGGTGCAATGCGTATATGTACCTGTGTCTAAAATACCTATGTCTAAAACAGTTAAAATATCCTCCATAATAAAACCACGGCTACAATATGCATCACAACCCCAAAAAGGACTGTGAGCATTGAAATCGCCGAACACATAAAAAGGGGGTGGAAGTGAGCTGATTAAAAACTCGACGTCAGCCCTTGGGAACGGGCGACCCGGCGGCAGGTACAATGAGCACAAACTCACCTCCCACCGCCCACCCAGCACCGAACCGCAACCACCTGCAAATCTGACTGAATATGTAGGCGGCGACAGGGTACACTGGTGCGAACAGCCAGCATAACCCCGCCATGGGCTATAGTCGAGCTGGGATTATCATATCTAAAAACATTAAAATCCTGAATACTAAAATACTAAGAATTTAAAAGCTTAGTCTCCTGTATTGCTAAAATCGATGATTGTCGGGAGTGTAAAATATGCAGTAAATCATTAAAATTCGGTCTAATACCTCTAATATCCCATTGTAAAATGGACATAAAAATAAATATAATAGAATAAAATACAAATAAATACTCCCGTTAAAAAGGCACATATACACTAGAAACCAGGTAGCACAGGTACCTAATCGCATCACTTGGCCGATCTTCCTCTCTCCGCGTCAGGTGGGGATCCACTTGGAGAGGCCGAGAGCTTCCGCTTAGAGGAACTCTCCACCTCCATGGCAGTGGTGGGAGTCGCTCCGTCGTGTGCGGAAAGCGGTGCGCTAGCAACCGCCGAGCGCGGAGATGCAGGGACCGGGCGCGCATTGTGACCGGGAGATGCTCGCCGGTCACTCCTCGGCGAAGCTGACTTGACCGAACGGCGGCTCTTGTGTTGAACCACCGTCCAGTCTCCGGATTTCCTCCGGTTCGGAGACGACCACTCTGCTGGCTTGGAAGCCTGCTTAGCCGCCGGTTTTTTGCCGCCCTGACTAACCGGCATCGCTGCCGATTTGCCAGCATGGTTGACCGGCCGGTTAACCGGCCGATCGGCGACCTGCTGAGGTCGCCGCTCAGCAGCCTTTTCAGGCTGCTGGAGACGGCCGCCTTGGGCAGCTGGGTTGCGGCCGTCTAGGGCCGCTGGGTCGCGGACGCCTGGGACCGCTGGGGTGCGGCCGTCGGCGACCGCGGCACGGCAGTCTCCTCAGACCGCCGATCAACCGGTGTTGGTTCATTCTCATGTTTGTCAGCCTCAGGTACGACCAGCTTGAGACCCATTCGTCCAGCCAGCTTGAAAAGTCGCCAACTGTCAGCTTTTCGAGAAACGAGTCGACAGACTGTGGAGGTTGAGCTAACAGTTTGACCGTGCCGGCAAAGGACGGGCCCGACGGATGCGATCTGCGGTACACATCACGCGCCTCGCCGAACCTGCAGCGCTGGGCAGCGCGAATGGCCAAAATATCCTTCTCCTTCAGCCAATCCGGGCAGTCACGAGACGAAGACGCATGACCTCTGCTCTTGCAATTGACACAGACATATTCCTCTTTGCAATCAGCAGCGGTGTGCCGTTCGGATGAGCAACGTCCACAGATCTCCGCACGGTTACAGCGGGAGCTCGTATGTCCGAAACGTTGGAACCTGCAGCACCGCATCGGGTTAGGCACGTAGGGGCGGACTCGGATACGCTGACGGATGTCACCGACCTTGATGTCATCCGGCAGAACAACACCGTCGAACGTGAGGAAAAACGAGTGCGTTGGCACCCCGCTATCCCCATGCCGTCGGACGATGCGCTCCACACGGATGACACCCTGGGATGACAAACCGTCGCAGATTTCATCGTTCTCAACACCCTCTAGTGCACGACAAAACATAACCACCTGGCATGGTCAAGTGTCGAATGCGCACACACCGAGATGGGGGTGCTCACCCAATGCTTGTCACTGCCCGATCCCACGCGATACCGGAATGTGTCGGCCTTCATCGCGCGGGCTGCTGCCGTCTGATTGCCGTATTTAAGCAGCAGAGAACAGTCTCTTTGTCGGCTGGCCTCGACAGGCGCGTCTCCGATGTTCTTGAACCCATCCAGACGACGGAATGGGTTCAGCGAGGACAATTTCACGTGATCATTGGTGCTGGTAAAACCAGCACCATCGTCACAGGTGCAGCACGACTGTCGTCGTGCAAGTGGCTCATAGTACGACCGCCTTTCGGCTGCCGTGGCCGATCGCCCGATGGACGACCAGCAGGTGGGGTGGTTGGAGTTTTGGAAGCCATAAATATTTGCATTGTCTCTGCGCGCACGACCACCCACCTCTGCACGGGGCCCTACTGGGGGGACGGGCAGAGCCAGCATGGGATGCCACGCCAATGGTGGTGCGCGCTGTACGGGCACCGAATACTCCTAACCTCGCTGCGAGCTCCGCCTGGTACGAGTCCGCGGGAGCTACAGCGCCGGGCCCGGAGCAGTGACCCCCACCGGTCCATTTGGACTCAGCATATGCAGCCCCACTGCAAACGGCGGACACTGCACCGGGCGGGCCCCTCTCGAGCACCAGGCACCTCACCCTTGACCCTCTTGAGCCCTATCTGGCCACCCGTGCCGGCGTCGGACCATTCTCTCCACTGTCGAGGAGCCAAATAGCGGCAACGTTGGGGTTTGACGCGAAGGCCAAAGACGAGTGTTGCGTCACGCCACCACTATACCCCGGGCGACGTGACACTCAGCGGCCAGGATCCTGTTTGCCGATCCGATAGGGGAGGGTTTCCAGATGGCCGTTGGCTGCTAAACAGCTCATCCGCCCTTAGACAGGTCTTGTTTTTCTTCCTGCTGGGTGTCTGGCCACCCTCCTCACTGGCATAGGCCAGTGGGGGCCCGGATTACACGCCGAAAATCCGACCATGCGGTTGGTGGTACCGGGTTACATGTTACCAGTAGCAGGCCGAAACCTGACCAGACATGTCTGCCTTTAGTCGCCTTTTACGACACGCGGCAGCTACGGCGGCAGAATTCTAACCCCCCTACGGCAGGGGTACAAGAGTTGACTGTCGTCGGCGTCGCGTTTAGGATCCTACCACCGAAATTGCAGCAACGTGCAGCACATCAAATACTAAATATCGTGGGCTGATCGCCAACAACACAACGCAACTGCCGAGCGAAGTTCGACGGCTACTGATACAGTACCCTGCACTGAGTTCAGTGCAGGGTACTGTATCAGTACTACCCAAAAAAACGGGTGGCTCCCACATCCTCCATCACACACACAATCGACACCGGTAGTACAACACCAACGTTGGCATCTCCTCGGTGACTCAACCCAGAGCGCGATGAAGCAGCCAATAAAGTGTTTGGTGACCTGATTCAGCAAGGGATTGTGCGTCCGTCAAACTCTCCATGGGCATCGCCGCTCCACCTGGTACCGAAACGAACACCAGGTGAGTGGCGCGTTACTGGCAAATATAAGGCGCTGAATACTCGCACTACGCCAGATCGCTTCCCGCTGCCCCATATATATTTTCGTAGCATCGCGACTGCACGGCATAACCGTTATCAGGAAAGTGGATCTAGTGCGGGCATATTACAACATAACGATGGCGGAGAATGATATACAAAAAACGGCGGTGTCAACCCCATTCGGATTATCTGAGTACCTATTCATGCCGCTCGGCCTGCGAAACAACGGCCACGTTTCAACGATTCATGGGCCGCGCATTTCGACATTTGCCGTGTGCGTTCGTCTATCTCGATGACGTGCTGATATTTTCTGCCGGTGACCAGCAGCACGCAGCTGACCTTGATGCAGTCTTCCAAGTACTTCAAAAACACCGTCTCCGCCTGGTACAGTGTTTCAGGCGGAGGTCCGCGAAATCCTTCTTTATATCTGCTACCCGATTATACAACTGGTGGTGGTGGTCCGCGAAGACTTTCTATTTGTCTGCCCCCGATTATAAAACTCTTTTCCTCCTCATATCCTTCGGCATAATCCACTCTTCCTTTTCCTCTGCGCTGCATAAGTACCTGATGTCTCTTCCATCGCCGCTTACACCCCTTTCAGATTGCATTGACCCTACTTCTGTATAGCTCTCCATATTTTCGCCATGTACATACTAGTTGTAACATTGTTGCTCATCAGTCGTCACAATTCTAGTGGAGCAGGCCTCTTAATGTTGTGCGCCGCGATAACGCTTGATGTCCGATTCCAAACAGTAGTTTTGTTGAAACAAAGTATTTCGTCGTGATATTGAAAGTTGCAGTTCTTAACTCTATCGTCCTAACGGTATATTCAATGTTCTATCCTATCTGTTCTGCCTGTATTTGCTAGTCTGTCTCTCCTGTCTGTCTTCCTATCTGTGCTCTTGTTTTTTCCGTTCTGGTGAAATGTCTGTGCTTATATATCTCTAACTAACGCCGCTTTCCAGCTCCAAGCGGTGTATGGCCTCATTAATTACTGACCGCAAGGTCACCACAATGCAGCACGTCCATAGTCTTACACACTGGTGTGTGTAATATATGTGTGTGCACATGTTGCCCTGCTGTCTCTCAAGGTCTTGCAGTTGTGTGTGTGTGTGTGCCTACGTGTGTGCAACCAATGCTGTGTTCTGTATGCTGACCTATTCTGGTGATGTATGTGTTTATGTGTGTGTGCGCGTGCAACCACTACTCTCGTTACCTAACCTATTCTGGTGATGTATGTGTTTATGTGTGTGTGCGCGTGCAACCACTACTTTCTATTCTACCATCTATCTTATGCTATTTCTAATACACAACATGCAATATACAATGTTCCAAAACAGACGATTACAAAAATAAGAATATATATATATATATATATATATATATATATATATATATATATATATATATATATATATATATATAACATCGCAAAATATAAAACATTGTTACACCACAACTGCGAGGTCAATCGAGCGAATGCGAGCCACTAGAGCTTATACACGGCCATTCTATTGCGTGGTCTGAAGTGGGCTTTCATTGAAGACGTGTGATGATCTTCATCTGACGAGTATTTGTACAATTGAGCCCCGCGATTGTTGTTTATTTGCACGCGTTCCGATGAGTACTTGGCTTCTTGGTACCTCGTACATGGTGGATGATTTCGGATGTTGTTCACAGATGTCATCGCGCAGATATACGTAATCAGGATACTGTTGTCAGCTTTTGTCACTTCGCAGTTTGGCTTGGACGGTGTCACGCATGAATGCTGACGGTAGTTCCTTGTTCACATTGTAGAGCACCATGTACATCTTCTAATGTCACTCGCCAACGGTAATGAGCAACTTTACTGCGTCGATCGTTGATGTTTTCATAGAACTGGATAATCGGTCGATTTTCACTTGCTTTTCAGTGTCGTGTATCAGCATGGTATCAAGGAAAGGAGTAGGATTCCGTGGGATTAATAAGATTAGTTCGGAATAGGAACAGTATTCGCAGAGCTATGTATTATTTTTCACATAAATCTTGTTTCGTAATTCTTCTCTCTATTTCCTCTTCTGTATTTTACCGTAATTTTATTCTCTCGCCGTTCTATAATTGTCATTCAATTATCTAGTGGTGTCTTGTCTACAGTTTAGGAATGTCTTATACACGGACGTTTCAAGGCCTTCATAGTAGCGGTTCATACTTTCAGTCATCTAGTCATATAGTCATCAGTCACTTAGTGGCGTATCATGCCCTCACGTTCCAATGCATCCATCTATGCATGTCGATATAATACTCTCCTTGTATGCTTCCGCCTGTGAACCATTTTATCTGTCCTTGTTACCAGATAAAATATTCATTATCTCCTGTCCGTTAAGTCGCATGTCAAATGCCCCAACTTAACTTCGGTGTTTTCGCTGACATATGCGAAAACCATATAATTCGTTCTGCCTTCATTTCTGTTCCCACCAGTGTATGAGAATTACGGCATATACCTTCACCTCCTCTTCCGATCAATTCGTCAGTCTATCAGTCAGTCCGTTTGTTATGCTGGTAGTCTTCCCCGCTAAGGCTTGTTTTACGTTTCCGGTCAAAACTTCACTATATTTTCTGTTTTGTTTGCTTTGGCTCGTCATTAATGCAATTGTGATTACTTCGATTCGTTTACTCGACGTACATTTCGCTGCTTATTAGCTTCAACTATATTTACTCCTACATGCTATGTTTGAGGTCGTGTTAGTCGTTCTGATGATGACGTACTATCCAAATCTTCCTTGTCTTATTGATTATCGTCGTCTTTTTGGGGTACAATTTGCCTAATGATCGACTGCTTGTTGATATATGCGACCATTATGTTGTTTATATTCATGGCGTGAACGTGCAGATCGTCTGACATTACTGTATCGCTCATATTAATCGTAGAAACTTAGTTTTACTCTAAATATGGCTCTGATTTCTGATTTAAGGAAAAAGGAAATGCAAAACTTAATAGGAAAGCAGTGATTAACCACGTACCTTACAAATAATACCGAAGCACCAATGATGATGAATGCGTTGCTGATGTCTTTCTTGAGCACCAGATGTAACAGGTCCAGAAGTCACAGAAGCAGATGTAACACATTTCGCGCACTGTTGAAGATGTCTTCACGCTGTTGAAGATGTCTTCACGCTGTTGAAGATGTCTGTTTTCTTTTCAAAATTATCTACTTCCTTGGATCCGGATCACGTTGCACCAAATGTAACATTGTTGTTCATCAGTCGTCACAATTCTAGTGGAGCAGGCCTCTTAATGTTGTGCGCCGCGATAACGCTTGATGTCCGATTCCAAACAGTAGTTTTGTTGAAACAAAGTATTTCGTCGTGATATTGAAAGTTGCAGTTCTTAACTCTATCGTCCTAACGTTATATTCAATGTTCTATCCTATCTGTTCTGCCTGTATTTGCTAGTCTGTCTCTCCTGTCTGTCTTCCTATCTGTGCTCTTGTTCTTTCCGTTCTGGTGAAATGTCTGTGCTTATATATCTCTAACTAACGCCGCTTTCCAGCTCCAAGCGGTGTATGGCCTCATTAATTACTGACCGCAAGGTCACCACAATGCAGCACGTCCATAGTCTTACACACTGGTGTGTGTAATATATGTGTGTGCACGTGTTGCCCTGCTGTCTCTCAAGGTCTTGAAGTTGTGTGTGTGTGTGTGTGTGTGTGTGTGCCTACGTGTGTGCAACCAATGCTGTGTTCTGTATGCTGACCTATTCTGGTGATGTATGTGTTTATGTGTGTGTGCGCGTGCAACCACTACTCTCGTTACCTAACCTATTCTGGTGATGTATGTGTTTATGTGTGTGTGCGCGTGCAACCACTACTTTCTATTCTACCATCTATCTTATGCTATTTCTAATACACACCATGCAATATACAATGTTCCAAAATAGACGATTACAAAACTAAGAATATAAGATATATATATAACACCGCAAAATATAAAACATTGTTACACTAGTACTACTGGACTATATATTTTGTTTTCCTATGTTTTATGCATTTAATTCCGCTCATAGCCCCTGAACAGATTTCCTATGTGTGTGCTAATCGTGCTTGTGTGTGACGTATGCCAGTGTTTGTATTTATCTGTTCATGTATATGTGGATGATTTTTTTTAATATCAAAATATGTCGGTGTTTATCTTCCCTGTTATATCTTGTACTTGCTAGATCTTGTTTTTCTTCTTTCTGAGCTCCCGTTTTAATGTTATTACTTTTGTATCTCTTGATCTCATGTATAATCTCATCTCGCGCCTTTGTTGATTAGTGCGCTATATCAAATGCACGGTTTGTTTGTTTGTTATGTAAGTCCAACATATAACCGTGTGCTACAATAAGACCAATGGACTCCGCTCGCTGACTCAGATATTGAGCTGTGCCCGTCCTGTATTTATTGTCCTTGTATTATCCGTATAATACTGGCATACAAATAATTCAAACAACCCTCTGTTTTCAAATTTACTGTTGTTACACCGTGAATTGTAAGCGAAATTATTTAGTAGAGTTGTCACCGAGCAACTTCTGCATCTGCTTGGCGCGTTAAAATATTTTCAAGTGAAAATAATCACCAAATCCAGAGAAATGTCATATTGGAGCAAATAACTTAGTATACTGCCATACTGAGTCTGGTATATTAGCTCGGAGTAGTAGAACATGATAATATAAGAACAGTGTGATCGGATGCTGAAACATTACCTTGGTGTGATAACACCACAATGGAGTTTGCGATCCTCCTGAAAAGCCCACTTCTCCGCCGAAAACATACAACTTATCTCGCCACGCCACCATGGTGTGCTCCTGCAAGCACGGTGGCACATCTCCACGTGCTTTGATCTCGTGCCACGTGCCACGTGCTACAACAAACAAATGATGTTCGTGTGAACTCAACCGCGCACTTGCGTCAAAATCCATACCAATGATAGAGATATAGTGCAACGTGGGTTTGCAAAACCACTTTGTAATCACTAATTTACACATCGGATAAATAATCGTTCACTCGTCGTTAGCTAGCAGTTATTCCCTAGAGCATTCAGCCCAGTTTTTTATCATGTAATACCTAGCCAAAATGTCCACCACTGCATAAAAAACTATCTCGTCGATCAATATTTCTATCAGAAATTAAGTTTGCTTGTAAAACCCGCAATTTGTATTAAATATAATTAATACAAATACTGTAGGCGCTGCACGCTTGCATATTTTACTTATTTGTTCACGTGTCATGGTAATTAATGTATTGTGTTATTTTAAAGGTGCACTGTTGTTTATATTTATATGTGTGTAATGATGTATTAATGTTTTATTTAATATCACTATATAAACGCACAAGCATACATGTCTATATTTGCGGAACGTATGTTATTGCATGTATATGTTATTGAGTGTGTTGTGCATTGCTTGATGTGTGCAATTGTTGTCTCGCTTCGCGTTCCCTGTACAACATATCATTCTGCGCATTGCGCAAGTAGACCCATGCAGCGCGGATTTATGTGAGTATCGGACAACTTCCGGTGAGCGCGCTCATTGTCCGATACTGGCATAAATCCGAAATACACTTAGTCACGCGCAGAGCGCTGTGAGGGACCGCTCATCGCTCGCTGTTAAGTGCCTCAAGATCTCGCCCTTTTCGACCCGTTCATTTTTGCCGTGTGTATTATTATCCTGTGTGTATCGTCGATCTGTGTGTGTCATCGACGACTATTTGTATTGTTTGCGGACGGCGACAATATAGCGTTCGAGAAAACTCGTGTTTTCTGCTAATCGGCCAGATACATCAAGCTGTTCTTTTAAGAGCATTTAATTGGCGAATAATTTAACCCCGCCTTTTTAAAGGCGCATTGTCAGTTGCGAATTCAACGCATTGTACAGTCTTTGTAAAGACTAAGCGAATTTAACGCAATTGGCCGAGCGTTTCCGGTGTCGTTGACACACGCGTGTTTGTCAACATTGGCGTAGCAACGTCTACCAACACTGGTGACCCCGAGTTGAACACAGTCACCGACACGCAGATCGCCAGCGCGCAATCGTCCCAGCCTTGCAGGCCAGCAACGACATTCAGACTGCCTACGTTTTTACCTGAAGACCCCGAAGTTTGGCTGGTCCAGGTCGAGTGTGGTTTCGATGTCGCCGGCATCGATAACGACGAAACGCGTTTCAAGTTGGTGGTCGCCGACTTGCCAGCACACATCGCCACACAGGTCCGTGATGTTTTGCGCGGGCCCAAATCGTTTTCCGCTCTCAGCACGGCCCTGCAGGAACGTCTGGCTCAATCACACGCCAGTCGCCTTGAAGCAATGCTTTCAAAGCAGCAGCTCGGCGACCAAAAACCGACGACTCTTCTGCGGTCTATGCGACACGAGCTGTTGATCGCCGGCAACGTACCTGCAGACTCAGGGCTGCTCAGGACACTATTTTTGCAGAGACTCCCACAGGCAGCACGAGCAGCCTTGTCCCTACTGCCTGCGACTACCCCTCTCGACGAGCTGGCCGGAGCTGCTGATCGATACATGGAAGCCAGCGGCATGAATACGCCACAACTAGCAGCCAATCATGTGCAGTCAGTGCCACACGCTCAGGAGAGAACGGACAACGGTCGCAGCGATTTGTGCCAAGCTGTATCTTCGCTGGTTGACACTGTCCAACAGCTCGAATTGACCAACAGACGCCTGGAGTCCGCACTGGCCGCGAGATCTGCAGAGCGCGAGCCACGATTCGCCCCAAGGAGTGAGAGCCGCGCAAGATCGACATTACGCCAATCTGTTCGTCAGCAGTAGCCATCTCCACGACGATGTCAGTCAGCACGAACACACTCACCTGCACAAACGTACGTCCAGCCACCATCAACTCTCTGCTGGTACCACGAGCAGTTTGGCGCGGCCGCGCGTCGCTGCAGACCACCTTGCTCTTGGTCTTTAAACTAGACAGCCCCCAGCATGTAGCGCAATGCTTGGGAGGCTGCTCTACCGACGCGCCGCTGCTCTTCATTTGTGACAAGACCAGCGGAACAAAGTATCTTGTGGATACTGGCGCTCAAGTGAGTGTGGTACCACCGACGCCGCACCACAAACAAAACCTGACACCGACGACACAGCGACTCACCGCCGCAAACGGATCCGAAATTCGAGTTTACGGCAAGCGCAGCATCACCATCCGCTTTGAAAACGGTGAAAAGATTCAATGGGCTTTCGTAGTTGCGCAAGTCAACATGGCAATCATCGGAGCTGATTTTCTGCACGCGCACCACATCCTGATCGACTTGCGTAACAAGCGCCTCTTACACAGAGGCAACGTTTGTACTTCGGCAAGAACCTCGACGATTTCTTCAGTCGGCATTCGTGTTGCGACAGTTTCGCGGTACGAACAAATCATGCAGCGCTTCAAAGCGGTGACAACAGCCCCGACGGGTCCTGTAGCGGTGAAACATGACGTGACTCACCACATTATCACGCACGGACCGCCGGTTTTTTGTCGCCCACGTCGCCTAGAGCTCGAAAAAGCCAGCATCGCAAAGCGTGAAATTGACAAGATGCTGAAACTCGGCATTTTGCGTCCATCAAACAGCGCGTGGGCATCAGCACTTCACTTAGCCCCGAAATCAAACGGTGATTTCAGACCATGCGGAGATTATCGCGCCTTGAATAACCGCACCGTGCCCGATCAATACCCGCTGCCGTACCTGCAAGATTTTTCCGCTAAGCTTCACGGCTGCAAGGTGTTCTCCAGTCTCGATCTGGTGAGAGCCTACCACCAGATTCCCGTCGAACCGGCCGATATTCCCAAAACGGCAATCACGACACCATTCGGCCTCTACGAGTATGTACGCATGCCGTTTGGCTTGAGGAACGCCGGGCAGACGTTTCAGCGTTTTATGGACGGTGTTCTGCGCGATATCGACGGCGTATTCTGCTATTTGGACGATTTGCTGCTCGCATCGAATTCTCACGATCAGCACGAACGCCTGCTCACGACTATCATGTCTCGTCTGGAGCAGTATGGTCTGGTGGTGAATGTTGACAAGTGCGTCATTGGGGTCCCTTCAATCCGATTCCTGGGACATCAAGTGACTGCCGATGGAGTTCTTCCCCTCGAAGACAAAGTGACCGCAATCCAGACCTTTCCAAAACCGACAACGCAATCGCAGCTCCGCCGTTTTCTCGGGATGGTAGCGTACTACCAACGTTTCATACACAACGCGGCTGCAAAAGCTGAAGCCGTTGCACGCCCTGCTTACGCACCGAGCAAAGCGTTCGAAGGCACCTGTTGAATGGTGTGCGGACACCAACAGAAATTTCGACGACGTCAAGCAAGCTCTGACAACCTCCGCCATGCTGTCGCACCAAATGCCCAGAGCTGAGCTTAGCCTTCACGTTGACGCATCCGATTCCGGCGTCGGAGCCGTATTACAGCAGCACGTACATGACGACTGGCAGCCCCTCGGCTACTTTTCTAAAACTCTGTCAAAAACCGAGCAAAAATATAGCACCTTCGGAAGAGAACTGCTGGGCGTTTATCTGGCCGTGCGTCACTTCAGGCACACGATCGAAGAACGAAATGTCATCGTCTTTACAGACCATCGTCCACTGGTACACGCATTGTCTTCCAACTCCGACAAGTACGCGCCACGAGAGATGAGACATCTAGACTTCGTCAGCCAGTTCGTGTCTGACATTCGTCACATCCCCGGTGCTGAGAACCAGGTGGCCGACGCTTTATCACGCACGACAGCAGCAATCATTTCGCCCGTCATCCGCACGGATGATTTTGCCTCACTGGCCGCGGCGCAAGCCGAAGACCCGTCGCTTTCTTCACTTCGCGATTCTCCAGGCTCCCTACAGCTCCAGAATGTGCAGTTTGGCCAGGACTCGCTCTTGTGCGATGTGTCCACTGGCACACCACGACCGGTACTGCCCACAGACTTGCGTCGACTGTACACCAAGAGCCTACACGACCTGTCACATCCCGGAGTAGAAGCAACAGTGAAGCTGGTCGCGAAGCGTTTCGTATGGCCAAACATGGATCGCGACATACGCCGGTGGACGCGTTGTTGCGTGAGCTGTCAACGTTCGAAGATCACCCGCCATACAAAGAGCGCAGTGTCACCATTTGGGACACCCAGTGAACGTTTCAGCCACGTTCACGTCGACCTTGTTGGACCGCTACCACCGTCGCAGGGCCAGACATACCTGCTCACCTGCATCGACCGCTTCACGCGCTGGTCGGAAGCCATGCCTCTGCCCGACATAAAAACCGTGACAATCGCACGTGCGTTCGTCCATCAGTGGTTGTCACGTTTCGGCGTTCCTGACACGATCACCACCGACCGCGGAGCCCAGTTCGAATCGGCTCTCTGGTCCGAACTGAGTCGAGTTCTGGGCTGTCGGCGCATACGCACGACCAGCTATCACCCGGCAAGCAACGGTATGGTGGAAAGATTTCATCGACAGCTGAAATCCAGCCTACGCGCGTCGCAGACGTCATGGATGGACGCATTACCCATGGCGCTGCTCGGCATCCGATCGACGCACAAGACCGATCTGCAAGCGTGCACGGCGGAGCTTGTATATGGCACAACACTGCGTCTTCCCGGTGAGCTAGTCAGCGACACGCGCCTCAGCTCCGGCGATCCAGCGTCGTTTGCAGCAGTTCTCCGCAAGAATATGCGCAGGCTTCGTCCCGTCTTACCGCGACCCTCCAACGCACCGTCCTTCGCGCCAAAGGCCCTTCAGTCAGCAACTCACGTTTTCGTGAGGCGCGACAGCCACCGTTACCCGCTCGACTGTCCATACGAGGGACCATACGCCATTGTACAGCGGTCCGATAAACATATGGTGGTTTCGCGTAAGGGACACACGGAGACCATATCGATCGAACGCTGCAAGCCAGCTTTCATCGACGACACCTCGCTGCCGACACGCGACTTGAGGGTAACACCGGATCCGTGCGAGGACCCACTGGAGGAGCCGCAAACAACAGAATTGGTGATACAAGGTCCAGCCACCGAAAACGTGAGTCCACAAAGACACATCGATACACACTATTCTCCGACACACAACAGTTCATATTCTAATGCGTCTACAACACAGTCCAGAAACGATTTGCCACAATCTGTACTGCGCACACGTAGCGGTCGCACAGTACGGCCTCCTTTGCGTTATCGACGCGTCTCTTTCGTCATCGACACATCTAGGGAGGGGGCACTGTAGGCGCTGCACGCTTGCATATTTTACTTATTTGTTCACGTGTCATGGTAATTAATGTATTGTGTTATTTTAAAGGTGCACTGTTGTTTATATTTATATGTGTGTTATGATGTATTAATGTTTTATTTAATATCACTATATAAACGCACAAGCATACATGTCTATATTTGCGGAACGTATGTTATTGCATGTATATGTTATTGAGTGTGTTGTGCATTGCTTGATGTGTGCAATTGTTGTCTCGCGTCGCGTTCCCTGTACAACATATCATTCTGCGCATTGCGCAAGTAGACCCATGCAGCGCGGATTTATGTGAGTATCGGACAACTTCCGGTGAGCGCGCTCATTGTCCGATACTGGCATAAATCCGAAATACACTTAGTCACGCGCAGAGCGCTGTGAGGGACCGCTCATCGCTCGCTGTTAAGTGCCTCAAGATCTCGCCCTTTTCGACCCGTTCATTTTTGCCGTGTGTATTATCATCCTGTGTGTATCGTCGATCTGTGTGTGTCATCGACGACTATTTGTATTGTTTGCGGACGGCGACAATATAGCGTTCGAGAAAACTCGTGTTTTCTGCTAATCGGCCAGATACATCAAGCTGTTCTTTTAAGAGCATTTAATTGGCGAATAATTTAACCCCGCCTTTTTAAAGGCGCATTGTCAGTTGCGAATTCAACGCATTCTACAGTCTTTGTAAAGACTAAGCGAATTTAACGCAATTGGCCGAGCGTTTCCGGTGTCGTTGACACACGCGTGTTTGTCAACATTGGCGTAGCAATGTCTACCAACAATACGACACAAAACGATATAATTACATCCTTTATGAAGCCACCATTATCCAAAGAATCAAATCGTAATAATTAAAAATGTAGTCACACAATAATAACAAAACAGATAGGACCAGGCTAACCCAAGTTGAACTTCCAGAAATCCCTGAGAGGAAGATTGCCGTTGCGCCCTGCCAGCAGATATATGTGAGAGCCTAGTGCACAGCAGGCGTGCTTGCTGCGCGTCGACGGAGCATGTTCCGAGTCCGGCACCAAACTGTGCCACACGCCTCCGCTCATGGTACATACAACCTCACCGTCTGTCATGACATACACAGACCCGATTACTAAAAACAGTGGAAATGAAATGGAAATAGAACTGGTCGCAATCGAGCGTGGTCTAATTTTAGCACACACAAACTATACACTTTTATATGGATGTTAATCTTCAACGCAATTGATTCAAGACAATCGTATCTGACTTCAAAGTTTATAAAAGCTCCTGCTAAACCATGTAGGACACTACACTTGGCGAAAATAGGCTCCGCCCACTGAAATCGTCCAGCCGAGACAAGGGAAACGGAGCTCCGTTGTAGTGTGACAATAAAGAGTGTGTGAACATCCATTACAGAGGATGAGTGCAACACTTATGGGGAGTACTACAATATTGCCCTATGAAAATATTAGCCACAAATGCCCGATCACTCCCATACTCTGCAATAGGGCAATATGTTCACCTCGGCTAGTGTAGTGTCAAAGGCGTACCAAGTGCGGTGAGTGCGATTGCGGCATGCGTCCAATATGTTCACTTTTCACCATAGCGAAATTTCAGTGGTTTTCAGCGCAACGCACGGGTTTCTATAGAACAAGTAGCTAGCACCTAACATACTGTGCGGTTATTGGCTAGGTTAGGTCAGGCCAGGTAAAGTCAACTTAGATTACTGAGCCAAGCCAAAAACCGCACAGTATGCAGGGTGCTGACGCCTGTTGTATATAAATCAGGCTTGGTGATTTTTTTATAAAAAACAAATCGGATTTATTTGATTTAAATCAGATTTTCTATATTTAAATCTTTTTTTTACTTTTTCGTATATTAAACGTCATTGTTACCATTCTTACCTGATTTAAATTTTTCATAGGTATCATCGCACCCCTAAAAATGGGCCTCGCACCCCTAGGGGGTGCGAGCACCCCCGGTTAACAAGCAATGCACTAGATGATGTGCGACGGTAATACTAAAACTACCTCGATGAGGAGTACCTCATGTATCAACGCACGTGATTGTAAGATTTTGTGGCACTGCACAAGCAACAACGACTATGGACAACCGTTACTACAATTTATACTTCAAATTTGAATTCATTTTTCGGTCTTCGGCGTTCGAGTGCAATACGTATAATCCATCACTCTGCAAAATACTTTTCGACCTGGTGAAATGGTGCGAGTGGAACCTTCAGGCAGAAAAGCAGACCCTATTTGGAAGGTTTTCGATAAATTGCCAACAAGTTCTGCTAAAGGGAACAGAGTCAGATGTAAATCCTGCAAGTTAGAACTACATGGTCTTGTTGTGCGACTCAAGAATCACAGAACTAAATGTGCGTCTGAAAACAACACAGAACAACAGCACGTTTTTTGTTGTTGTTTATTGAGTTTTTTGGGTGCACCGGCCTCTAGAGTCATATGGCACCCCCCAGTCTGATTAAATTAAACTAAAACTATGCATATGAATGTAATGGACGTAATGGAGCGATGAAATAAATATACGTGAGGGTGAGTTATATGAATATGAAAGTCAGAAGAATAAAAATCAATAAATAATTTTAAAAGGCAAAAGCCGTAAAAATTCTAAAATGCGGCCCTCAATGACCGCCGATTGCTCCTGTCCAAGAACCTCGTCAATAGTCCGAACGGATCCAAGAAAACGTTGACGCGCCTCTGAGAATGCTGGACATTCCACCAGGATGTGTTGCACGGAAAGACGTGCATTACATGCGCTGCACGTGGGTTCAGGTTGTCCGAGTAGAAGATGGCGATGCGTGTCGTACGTGTGACCCAAACGCAGACGACAGAGCGCCACTTCCTCGGACCTCTTCGGGCGACAAGAGCACATCCAATGTCCGATTTCGGGCTTCACTGCTATTAATTTGTTAGAACCACATTCGTCCCAGGAGAGCTGCCAGCGAGAACGGATGATACGATATATAATAGGATAAAAGTCCGAATACGGAATGGGAAAGTTAAATTAAAATCAATAAAAGTCACGTTCAGCAGCTCTTTTTGCGGATCTGTCAGCTCGCTCATTGCCCAAAATACCAATATGGGCCGGAATCCAGCAGAACCTTACACGCTTGCCCTGGTGATGGATGATGTCAAGAGCGATAAAAATCCTCTGTATAAGAGGATGTAAGGATAAAGACGATCATGAAGTTAAAGCACTAAGGGAGTCGGATAAAACTAAAATCAATTAAAATGAAGATGAGCGAATACAAACCAGGGCCAGCAGGATAGCGTAAAGATGAGCCGTGCAAATGGAGGCGCTCGGTGTCAGCGTGCTCGATCGGCACGTACCTCCACTTACAAACGCACAAACCACACCACTGACCGACTTAGATCCATCAGTGTACACGGCAGTATACCGTCCGTACGAATGAATTCGCTCCAGTGTGTTTGAGCGAAGCACACTGGGCACTGTACGGTGTTTCGGCAGAGCTGCTAGCGAGACGTCGACCTTGGGTGTGACCAATCCCCAGGGTGACTCCGCCGTATATTCTTGTCTGAGGACGTCGTTAGCACTCATCCCGCATGACTCCAGCAGTGCCTTCATTTTGCTGCAAAACAGCACAGAACACTGAGGTCCTGGAAGGTGCTGCTGCTCAGGCACATGCTGGGAAAATACCACGTCATACGCAGGGTTTTCATGGGTGCTTGCCAGCTTGCAAGAATAACGAATGCCAAGCTCTTGACGACGGAGCGCCAGCGGAGCCTCATCAGCCTCAACAAGGAGGCTGACAATTGACGACGTGCGAAACGCGCCGGTGCCAATGCGTATCCCTGCGTGGTGTACGACATTCAACCGGCTTTTTGCTGACTCCGAAGCCAGATCATATACGATGCTTGCGTAATCGAGACGCGACCTGATTAACGAGCGGTACAGAAGGAGAAGGGACTGTCGATCTGCTCCATACCGCATGCGGGAAACAGTCTTCAGCACATTCAGTGCCTTTAGATATGTGGTTCTCAGCTGTGAAATATGGTCGGTGTATGTCAAGCGCGAGTCCAACGTGACCCCTAAAAACCGAACCGTGCGTTGGAATGAGACAGCACTGCCGTACAATTCCACTTCCATGTTTGCAGTTTGCGAAGAATACCATGTCGCCATGTGGTGTCATATGCCTTTTCGATGCCAAAGAATATCGCCCCGACACGCACGATGAACAACAGCACGATGAACCAGGTAAATTTATCATTATTCTCGATTTAAACATTTCACCGTTTAACTGGTGATGAATGTATTTTTTCTGTATCAGTAACGCAACCAACAAAATTATGCTTATTCCAAGTATGACAGTTTTCCTAATGGCCTGGTCCAGCCATTTATATGCGTACAAGCTATAAGAGTGTTGAAATATAAGATATCATTTGAAATATAAATATCATAGAAGCTACGTGATCAAAAACAGGCTTAATGTTGAACATCTTCACATTTAGTCCTTGAAATACAGAAAGGTGTGTAAATTTCGTGAACGCTTTTACAAATTTGCGGTACAAGTCAGCGGTGCGCATTTTGCTTACAGGAACTACATGTGATTCTGCTGGCAACACGGGGTCCACCTCGACTGCTGAAAATATGGTGCAAAAGAGGACTGCAGAATCTACCGCGACATCGGCAAAACGAAGGACTACTATGGACAAATTCGTCGTAAAATGTCGACAAACTGCTAATGGACAAATTCGTCGTAAAAACTTCGAGCTCTCTAAAAGAGAGCATAGACAAGGAGGTGGCAAATATGATTTTTGCGACAAACTCATCTTTCCGCATGGTGGAACACACTCAGTTTGTTAAAATGGTTCAAACTTTGAGGCCAGAGTACACTCCCCCATGAGTGATATCACACATGGGGGTGGGTCTATATTTGCGTACCATAATATGTACGCAAGGACTCTTCTAGAAAAAATCTAGAAAGGACCTTGCTGATAGACACCTCGATGCTATCTACAAGGAATAGTATGAGAAGTGCACCAGCAAAACACGGGGAAAGACTGTTAGTCTTTCGAACGACGGATGGTCAAACATTCACAACGAACGAATCATCTGTGTAACCGTGACCACATCCGGTAATGTCTATCTACTCGATACGGTGAACACGTCGGGCAAAGCCCACACTGCCGAGTACCTTCTGGACTTGACGACTGCCTCCATTGAGAAGGCGGAGAAAAACTTCCAATGCCGAGTCGGCAGTGTAGTCACTGACAATGCCGCAAATGTCTCTAAGTTGAGAAGAACTGTTGACTGTTGCAACAGTCTGCCAGAGGCCAGATGGATGTGCAGCGCATCTGCTCAATTTGCTCGCACGAGGCATGGAGCTCGATGACGTGAGGCAGCACGTAACGAAAGTTGTCAAGTACTTCAGAAACAACCACTATGCTGCAGCAAGGTATCGTGAAGAGGGAGGCCAACGTCTAATCATGCCTATGGACACCAGGTGGAATAGCATGACAGACTGTCTGCTCACCTACATCGAAAATTGGCCGATACTGATGAAAATGTGCGAAGTCGACAGAAATAATATTGCAGCTGATATACGCGGCAATGTTTCGGACCTGGGCGTGAAACGTGCTGCTGAAGACCTGCTAAGAAGGCTTCAGCCTGTGTCTAAAGCGTTAGATACGGTGCAAAGTGATAATTGCACTATTGCAGAAGCCGTGGATGCCTGGAAAGAAATGTGTGAAAGCTTTCTGAACAATGACCAATTGGAAAATCTTGTTTTGCAAAGATACAATCAGTGTATCACGAATGCTCATCTGCTCGCCAACATGCTTCATCCTTCATTGCACGGTAGACGTCTGTCTCAAGAAGAGATTTGCTCTGCAATGAAGTACGACAACGTGGAGCATAAGAAGCTGGTGCCCATCATTATGAAGTTGCAGGCAAAGTCGCCACATTTTCAACAGTTAAAGTTCGCTGAATCTGTTACCGAAAAGCTGTCTGCCATCGAGTGGTGGGAATCACAATCGAGTTTTCTAGATGATGAAGGCATGACTTCTGTGCGGCAATTACTGACAGCAGTTGCCTCGTCCTCCGGAGTGGAGAGAGAGTTCTCTTCCCATGGGCTGGTCCACTCCAAAGTGAGGAACCGCATAGGAACAGAGAAGTCTACCAAGTTAGTTCTTTTGTTTAAGGCTATGAATTAGGATACGCAAACTCCACACAAAATGACGTGTCTTGTCCACATTTGTCATGAAGTTTTTTGATATTTTGTATAAAATGTGCATACTTTAGTGTTCAGCTTTTACTTTTCCAATGTGATCAAGCATTCAAGTGTATTAATCCACAAAAAAGCTTTGCTTATCATGGTGTGAATACTAAATAAATATATACACATTCATACACTCACCCATATATGTATATACATACACAGAAATATATATACACACACACTCATATACATACATATGCACATATTCTCGTTCATATACACATATACACCCAGAATATACATATATACACATACACACATATATACACACATACACACATATATACACACATACACACATATATACACACATACACACATATATACACACATACACACATATATACACACATACACACATATATACACACATACACACATATATACACACATACACACATATATACACACATACACACATATATACACACATACACACATATATACACACATACACACATATATACACACATACACACATATATACACACATACACACATATATACACACATATATACACACATACACACATATATACACACATACACACATATATACACACATACACACATATATACACACATACACACATATATACACACATACACATACATACATATATATACACATATATATACATACATATACACACATTCATACATGCATGCGTGTATATATACTGACAAACTCACACACGCTCGCACACTCATACATGAATACATTATTTAGACTGTACGAGACATATACTTGTATACCACACTGAACAGGAACATGCATAAACAAACAACACCAACTAATTTGTATCACAATGATAACATCTACCTTGAGGAAGCAAATGGTCTTTATAAGTCGTCCATCAGCTTGGTAATCATTTGATTTTTAAATAATGCAAGTCTAGGTATTTGCTTAACCTCTTTTTTCAAGATATTCCAGCAAGTGACTCCATCGTGAGTTATACAAAATCTTCTACATCTTGTTCTACATGACTGTACCAAGAAATTATGAACATGACGTTTGTTCACAATGAACATATTTTGCAGTACCTTTGGCAGCATGTTGTTGTGGGCTTTATATAAAGTAGTTATTCTATTTAAAGTAACCAATTTTTCCAGTGGTAGAACTCTATATTTTACAAATATTGGTCTTGTGCTTTCTCTTGAAGATTTAAACTCAATTAATCTAATTATTCTCTTTTGCAATTTACATAATGTTTCTAAATTACTTTTAAATGTTGATCCCCATGTTTCATTGCAGTAAGACAGTTGAGATCTCACTAGGAATTATATAATAATAAGAAAGTTTTACTATTTATTAGTGGCCTGACCTGTCTTAACATAAAGGCTATTTTTGCAATTTTTGCTTCCAAGTTCTTTATATGCCATTTCCAACTGATGTTTTCTTGAAAAAATACACCCAAGTATTTCATCTGTGAGACTCTTTTGATCTGTTTGTCATTTATTTTCAAGTTCAAGTCTTCTAAACGCCTTTTAGCAAAAATTATATAGTGAGTTTTTTCAACATTCAGCGCCAGTCTATTAATTTCTAACCATTAATTTAATTTTGCAAGTTCAGAATTTATTTTATGCTCTATTACGTTATATTCTTTTCCCGAGAAAAACATGTTTGTGTCATCTGCAAATAATACCAGCTTAGTGTCCGACAAATAATAAAAAATATCATTTATAAAAAGCAAAAATAATTTAGGTCCAAGAATCGAGCCTTGCGGTACTCCACAATATATCCCCCTTGAGTCAGACAGCGATTTATTAAAAATTACATTCTGTGTTCTGAACTGTGAATAATCTTTAATCCATTGAAAAGCATTTCCCCTTATCCCATAGTTGGCCAATTTTTTCAGCAGCAATGAATGATCTACCATGTCAAAAGTTTTTCTGAGATCAATGAAAACCCCTACAATTAATAGTTTTTTTCCAGCGATTATATAATTTTGAGAATCTATTATCGCATGATTTACATTTTTATTTACTTGAAATCCATGTTGGCTGTCGTTAATAATACTATGTTTTGTAAAAAAACTGTCTAAACGTTTCATGAAGCACTTCTCTAATAATTTAGAAAACTGAGGAAGCAAGGATATCGGCCTATAATTGGAAAACTGCGTTTTGTCCCCGGATTTATATATTGGACACACCTTTGCTTTTTTCATTCCTGCTGGGAAAACAC
This sequence comes from Sacculina carcini, assembly GCA_916048095.2. Taxonomy (NCBI): domain Eukaryota; kingdom Metazoa; phylum Arthropoda; class Thecostraca; family Sacculinidae; genus Sacculina; species Sacculina carcini. The sequence goes on along the minus strand of OU696587.1, from coordinate 607,503 downwards.
CTGTATCGAATGACGGATTAAAAACATAAGGGTTCAGAAACAAAAGGTTCTAGAATATATGGGCATGACATCTTTATTAAGCTCATACTTATGTTGTAAACTTGACTCGACTTGATTGTGTTGAAAATTTCTGCATGACTTATGGGCTGCAAAAACATACTGTCTGAGTAATTGGTAGGAAATCGTCGAGAGTGGATGTTTGATGTTTGCTGTTGAATTGTTTGTTGCTGTGCAACATTTTGGCTGATATTAACAAAATAATTATTGAAAGCGTCTGCTATGTCGCTCGGTTCTGTTATGATTTTATCATTGCGATGGAAATACGGAGGATATTTTGTCTTTTATTTCTACCGGTTATTTCATTCATAGTTTTCCATGCTGATTTGATATCAGTCTTGTAGCGAGAAAAGATATTCTCATAATAAATTTGTTTTGACCGTCTCAGGAGAGTTGTTAGCAGGTTTCTATATCATTTGTATTGAATATAATCCTCGTTTAGTTGACTTTTAATATAGTTTTTGTAAATATAATTTTTGTTTTTACACGATATATTTAATCCTTTTGTCAACCATGGCTGCATAATTCTGGTTTTCTTACGCATTTTCATGACGGGGAAATGCCTGTCAACAATGGATTGGTAAATTTGTATGAACTTTTCGAAAGTGTCATTCACATTATCGGTATAAGTTTGCCTCCAATCAATAATTTGTGAATTGTACAGAAAAGCTTCTTTTATTTTCTCATTGATAATTCCTTTGAAGAAGAATTCCTCTGTTTGTTTTTCATGATGAGCCACACTTATACGACAGTATATCGGCAAATGATCACTTATATCATAAGTAATGGTTCCTGAACAAAATTCTCTCTTGGTCATGTTGGTAAATATGTTGTCTATTGTAGTACAGCTGTTGCTAGTGATTCTGGTCGGTGATTTAATTAATGGCATGAAGCCCAGACTAAGCATAGTTTCAGAAATACGCTGAACGCTGCTATATTCTTTCCTAGTCAAATCAACGTTAAAATCCCCAGTTATAATCCAGTTTGAAGATCTAGTCATGGCAAACATGTCTTCTAGTTTTTCACAAAATTCGATTATGCTTGATGATGGCGATCTGTATACCGAGCTCACATATAGAACATTTTGTTTGTTTTTGTATAAGTTTTGTAATTTGATTGTTACACATTCAAAATTACTATCTACACATATCGTTTTACTTTCAACCAACACAGAATTGTGTTTCTTATGGACATATATAGCAACGCCATCAGACCATTTACCCCTTCTATTTAATGAAAATAATTTATAAGAATCCAAATGATATAATTCCAAAAGCGTTGCTTCATTAAACCAAGTTTCACTAATCGCGATTACATCTATGTCGGAACAGTTTGATATAAAATGTACAAAATCATCGAAGTTTGATTTCAAGCTCCTGGCGTTAATGTGGACCACATAAAGACCATTTGCTTCCTTAACATACCTAATGAACTCTTCATAGCACATATTTTTGTTACACTATGAATAACTTGAGAAAAATCTAGATCAATTGAATCATTTGGCATTACATTCAAATCTCCACACTTAATCTCAACATCCATAATCGGTCTTGTTCTTCATATTGTCTATTTCTTGCTGCAATATTGGACAGCAGGGGTCGTTAGAACAGTGATCAACTGAATCTTTTTTATATCTCATGCAGTTGATGCACCTTTTTATTTGAGAAGTACAGCTCCTCGATTCATGGTCTCCTGCACATCTGAAACAGCAGGAACCATCGCCGTTTCTTTTTGCCGAGCAGTTCGCTGCCGAGTGGCCAAAGCGCTGACAGTGATAACAGGCCAACGTATAATATCTGTCTCTCACCTTGTACACGCCCCAGTCAAGATGTAGTTTATCCCCGAGTCTTGCAACAGCGCCTCGAACCTCATGGTTGCATCTCAAGATGTAGTGCTGCGTATTCCCTGCAGCTGGCTTCTTGAACAGTACGCTCAATTTACTTCTTACATGCTCAACAGATTTCAATGATGGATTTTTTCCAACAACGTTTCAATAACCTCTTCAGGAGTTTCTTCTTTATTTACGTTGCACAGCATAATCTTTGGTTGAATCTTTTTTATAATTGTTGTCGACACATTTTCGATTGTACGAAGTTTCTCCACCGCAGCATCACGCGATTTCACATTTTTGAAATTCATCACGATATTTCCGTTGTCTGAGAATTTAGTGTTTTCAACCTGTAAGTCTTTCAAAGCCGATTTTACTTTGGTTTTTTCTGATAGATTGCTATTAGTAGACTTGATCACCAGCAAATTCTTCCCCTTTTTAGCTGCATCCAGCCAAGGACTACCAGTCTTCTCACAATTTTGTTCCAAACAATGCGAAGTTCCGTTATCCTTGCAACAATTCATGTCTGTTTTCCTTTCTCCAATACCATCATGTCTTTCACGTACAATCATTTCCAATTCACTAACCTTGTTCAGTACCAACGATAGTTTCGACTCAAGCTGTTCATCCTTTGAAAGTTTTTCTTGTAAATACTCGTTTTGTGTTTTCAATTCATCGATGATCTCCTTCAGACGCACGATTTCTTCATTCTTTTGTACACAGGTGGCACAAGACTTCCTCTTGGCCGTACCCGATGCCATTATTGGCAAATATCACTTAACTTTAATGCGTTTCACTAAATGTTCTCAATAGAACTCAAAATATTATAAATTACGATAAATAGCAATTTCTATCCCGGAGATCACAAAACACGTCCGCACGCTAACACGACGAAAACTGAACTGAATTGCACCAAGCTATTAGCAAATGTTATAAATACTAAAATATATATCAAGAAGGAAACTTTTCTGCAATTTTACTGGCACATATAAATGAATAAATTATGTGAAGCCATCAAGTGATATGTGTAAAAAATTACGTACCTTTTGGAAAAAATGCAAATGCAAATCTTGTTTTGCCATATTTTACATACATGTTAAATCCGGTGAACATCACTAATGTAGATTCTGAGCTATCCACGAACAGTGTTTGATTTGTGTCACTGATGACAAATTGGTTGATTTAAACCATTTAGACCAGCCTGATTTGAATGAGCCACCCCCGGTGAGGTATCACTCAGTAAAACCGCACCATATTTGAAAAATTAATGAAATAACTGAATTCGATTTAAATCATTGATTTTTTTCAAGTCAATTGATTTAAATCAATTTGATTTAAATCAGCCAACCCTGATATAAACTCGTGTCTTGTGTTGAAAACCACTGAAATTATGCTATGGTGAAAAGTGAACATATTGCCACACGCACTCTCGCACTTGGAACGCCTTTGACACTACACTGGCCGAGGTGAACATATTGCCCTATTCCAGAGTATGGGAGTATACAAGCGTTTGTGGCTAATATGTCCATAGGGCAATATTGTACTAGATCCCACTTATGTGGTGCCAGCAATCAGCTGATTCTTGTCTACGTGTTTGTGGCCAATAAGAATGTACGCGATGACAAATTGTGTGTGTATTTATTCGGTATGCCCGTGTGCCATTTTTTTGTTTCCTTCAAGTTCGTATGTATCTTTATGCGTGTGTGTTGCCTCCAGTCTGTATACTTACATTGTCAAGTGGAACTGGATCTGCGTGTATGTATGTGTGCGTTCAAACTAGATTAATTTCAAGAGTGTGTGTACGTTGTGACTGTATGCTTGTATGCCGCCTAAGGTCCCTATTGTGAATGTTGGTACATAAATGTGTATGCGTGTGTTATTGTATGTATGCTTGTGTGGTGCACGTATAGAAACTATTTATGCTGCAGACCACATATTCTGAGTACCTACTTGTGAGACTGGTGCGCTAATACTTGCATTGGTTCGTATTTTGTTACCGTATCTGGTCAACTATTGTGCCTGCGGATCTCAGCAATACGTGTTGGAGTGATATATTTAATGTGGTGCAAGCCCACATAATTTGGTGCCACGAGTGATCGTCTTGCGGTAAGCCTCATCGATCATTTTGTATTACTCCATTCTATTCATCTTTTATATTTTACTTCCCGACTTTGTCATTTCCATTTTCCACTGTTTTCATATCCTATCTAAGTGTATAAAAATGTCACATTCCGAAGAGGAACCCTATAAGAATACGTTGCTGCCAGCATCCTTGGTCGCAGTCAAGCCTCCTCAGTTCAGTCCAGAGTTTGCAAAAAGGGTGGACTGCTAATATGGAGGCGCAGCTTCAGCTGGCGAAAATCACCGCCGATGACACAAAGTATTATCACGCCGTCGCCGCGCTGACTCCTCATGTGACCTCTCGGCTGAGTCCCACCCTCATGAATGACCACAAATATTCAACGCTGAAGGTGGCACTGGAATAATTGTTCATTAGATCCAAGTCGGAGCTGTTAGAAGATTTGCTCTCCAGGGTGTCGCTGACCGGACAATCATCAGCCGCATTGTCGACGCTAAGAAGGCACCGCAGTCAGCATTGGAGCAGTTGATGACCTGGTGCGACACATATTTCTAGTCTCTGCCGCCTGCCATCACATCCGCGCTAGCAACACAACATGACCTAACCCTTGACCATGATAATTGATGATAATTGGTGTTTAAGGGGCGCACCGGCCTGTCAGACCATATGGCGCCCCCCAGTCAATGTCGTTGTTTATTGAATTTTTGGGGTGCACCGGCCCCTAGAACCATATGGAACCTCCCAGTCTGTTATTAGTTAAACTAAATTAAAACTATGTATATGAACGTAATGGAGCGATGAAATAAATAAGCGTGAGGGTGAGTGATATGAATGTGAACGTCAGAAGAATAAGAATCAATAAATAAGTATAAAGGGCAAAAGGCGTAAAAACTCAAAAAGGCGGCAATCAATGACCGCCGACTGCTCCTCTCCAGGAGCCTCGTCGATAGTCCGAACGGATCCAAGGCAACGTTGACGCGCCTCTGAGAATGATGGACATCCCACCAGGATGTGTTGCACGGAGAGACGTGCATTACATGCGCTGCACGTGGGTTCAGTTTGTCCGAGTAGAATATGGTGATGCGTGTCGTACGTGTGACCCACACGCAGACGACAGAGCGCCACCTCCTCGGATCTCTTCCGGCGACAAGAGCACATCCAATGTCCGATTTCGGGCTTCACTGCTATTAGTTTTTTAGTACCACATTCGTCCCATGAGAGCTGCCAGCGAGAACGGATAAAACGATGTATGATAGGATATAATTCCGAATACGAAAATAGAAAGTTAAAAAAAGAATAAAAGTCTCGTTCAACAGCTCGTTTGCGGCTCTATCAGCTCGCTCGTTGCCAAAAATATCAATATGAGCCGGAATTCAGCAGAACTTTACACGCTTGCCCTGGTTGTGGATGTTGTCAAGAGAGATAAAAATTCTCTGTATAAGAGGATGTAGGGAGAACGACGATAATGATTTTATAGCACTCAGGTATTCCGATAAAAATAAAAACAATGAAAACGAAGATGAGCGAATAAAAACCAGGGCCAGCAGGATAGCTCAGCCGTGTAAATGGAGGCGCTCGGTGGCAGCATCCTCGAACGGCAAGTACCTCCACTTACAAATGCACAACCCACACCACTGGCCGACGTAGATCCATCAGTGTACACGGCAGTATACCGTCCGTAAGAATTAATTCGCTCCAGTGTGTTTGAGGGAAGCACACTGGGCACTGTACGGTGTTTCGGCAGAGCTGCTAGCGACCTCAGGTGTAACCAATTCCCAGGGTGACTCCGCCGTGTATTCTTGTCTGAGGACGTCGTTAGCACCCATCCCACATGACTCCAGCAGTGCCTTCATTTTACTGTAAAACAGCACAGAAGACTGAGGTCCTGGAAGGTGCTGCTGCTCAGGCACATGCTATGAAAATATCACGGCATACGTGGGGTTTTCAGGGGTGCTTGCGAGCTTGCAAGAATAACGCCCAGCTCTTGGCGACGGAGCGCCAGCGGAGCCTCATCAACCTCCACAATGAGGCTGACGATTGGCGACGTGAGAAACGCGCAGTTTGTCTCTATACAAAAACTATTTATGCTAGACAACCAATATTTTGTCAATATGTTCATTTAAAAAAAGTAAACCTCAGGAAAATACAAGTATGCAATTCTAACCAGTGAAAACATGTTTGAGACTGAAATTTGAATAGCCGTCGATTGACGGCTCCGGTCCTTCTAGTGTTAAAATGCAAAAAATATATGAAACAATACAAAATTCATATTCTATATTAAAATTGAATAGTACCGAACATATTTTGGTGATTTAGACATATTTTTGCATTTTTCATCACATAATAAAATCATATAACGCCAGAAATTATTACATAAAATTCCCAACTCTAGTGATAACTTATCGCTAGCCAGACTTGCTGTGATTATTGCACATGACCAATTTACTGTAACAGTATACATGCCGGCTCAAATTACACGCTAACAGAAACACACACACACACACACACACACACACACACACACACACACACACACACACACACATATCTTTAGTATAGCTTGCACACGCATACACGAACATACGTACACACACAAACGCACATACACATACCAACGCACACACACACTCAAACGCACATAAACATACCCAAACGCACATAAACACACAAACACACACAGACAAACAAACGCTCACATAGCCAGTGTTTCAATTGTAGTGAAAATCATGTCTGAGGAGTGTGAAGGAAGCAATTACCTTTACTTTGCATTTTGAGAGACATATCATTTCTGAAATAATCACAACAGTTTGAAGTGTTCTAGCTGAGTTTGGAATGATACCAAAACACAAATATGGTAATAAAATAGAGTTCAAAGATACGTTCATACTTACATCGAGCCGGATATGAATACAACGTGTATGTCTATCATATCACATTTATTAACTTGCAATTCGCCAAAACGCCCTATTCGCACACATGACATGCGTATGACTTGCGCTAGATATTCCTAATTTTCACTGACCATAAGTAATAGAATCAATGATCAGTATCGTTGAAGAGAAAAATATACACAAAAATACTGAAGAGCTGAGGGAATAGATATCATGAATGTATGCTTGAAAACCAAAGAAAAACATCACAAAATCAACTTCTGTCATATATTTGAGCGCCACAAGGCAAGTAAGAAAGAGTATACAATAAATGTACAATTTACCCAGATGAAACGCGTTGTTAAAAACTAGAAGACAAAAGAGTAATATTCACCTTGATATCACAAATGCACACAATTGATGCAGCTTGATATCACAAATACCAATGTACGCACCAGAGTGTGGTGTGCGATATATTCGGCCGAGGTAGGACACAGCTGAAGCAAGACAATCAATACACGGCGCAAGCCACACTGTCAAGCAGTACAATTTGTTTGGGTATGAACCGCTGCGAAGTGGAAACAGTCAATGAGCGCATGCGCACAAGGCCTGCACGCCTACAGAGCGGCTGAACAGCGGAAGAATCACACGCAGAAGCAGCATGCGTGCGCACAAGCAGCCTTTGATACACAACCTCTACTGAATCAAATCTTATTGACACCGCCACGCGTGTACAAATACTTCCTGAATAATCAATTCCATACTTTCACATGCAGTATATATACCCAGGCTGCATGCGTAATAGATATACTGACTGTCATAAATATAATTGAAGTGCATTTGAATTGAAAGTGTAAACATTTCAATATTCACAATATTTCTATTGGCGGTGGTAATTGTGTACCAAGTCATTGGCCTTTTCTTCATTGAGTTTATCATGTATTTATCATGTCGCAGTTATCCATGAAATAATTGTCATGTGTTTGATATTCGAACAAAAGATATATGACATAAAAATAATATTCAATATTGTGCTGGTAAATTTTAAAATCGTTCGGGTGAGGAATTAATCGAAGTGAAGGTACAGAATTTTTCATGGTATTCACCACACATATGAACTACTTGTATTTCATCTTCATTTATTTAATTGTTTTTGTATTTTTTTGCAATACATGTAGCATTTTCATTTCGTCTCAGTTCTTCTGTTTTTACTCTCGCCATTACACCCCTCCTCCATTAGACAGTCCTCCATTCACGCCATTACAGCTAGTCGCGCTTCAAAAATGATTTATATGTCTCAAATTCGTCGTATTCGTCATACGTCTTATGCCAAGTTCAACACACGGGCGTTGCAAAGTATCAATTGTAGCTGTCAACATGTTGTAAAGGACCAGATAAGTCATCAGTTGGAGAGTACATTTAATTCACATGAAATACGAGTATACGCGTCTAAATATAACACATGAACACAGAATATAACGCGCAAGGTAATACATGAACTTTAATTTTTTTTAATGCATGTTAGTCACGCTAAATGTTACGTAGCATGCCTTGAGATTAGTCAAATATACACAAATAACGAGTAATCACAGATGACAGAGCACACATGACACATATATATCAGATGAAAGATGAAACAAGGTAAAAAATGCGCACAGAGAACGAGCACAATTAGGCATGAATGACGATGAGACATGCGAGTAAAATATATCGAGAATAACCATGTGCACATGGAAAATGAGAGAGAGGAGAGAAGAGGTACAATAGCTAAATATAATTGCTGAGCGCTAAATATATATATTTCAGCTGAACAAGGAGATTCACACAACGCTCTAGGACAGTGATTCCCAACAGGTGTGCCGCGGCACCAAGGGGTATCGTGAGATCTTCTGAGGCTACCGCCAAAATTCAGGGGGAAAATTGCATATGTGTATTATAATACCAGGATAACAGGTATACAAGTACCAGGATATTTTGTAATAACAGGATCAGTGCAAAGACAATTTTCATATATATGTATAAGGTGTTGTTACACCTATGCAAAATGTCGAAATGAACAAATATACAGGGTGTCTCACAATACATGATGTGATGTAATTTGGGAAAATCCCAAAGTTTGTGTTGGAAGTTCTATATAAATGTTGTGTGTTGCATATTTGGATGATTTGATTCAGATGAGTGTGTGTGTGTTCGTGATTGAGTGGTTGTTTGTTAAATTCAGCCAAGTTATTGATGTTTATTCTCGAATTGGTAATTGCAAAAAGGTTCAATTACATACATAAAAATATATTTAACAAACGATTTGATAAGATAACTTCTTCCATAGATTATGGATAAGTTCCTCCGTCCGTCACAGCTGGTCATAGATCCAGAATCAGCCGATGCTGAAGATTTATGCACTATGTGGCATGATAATTTGGAGGCCTTCTGCTCCGCCATAAATCCTGAGTTGAATCCAGATAAAATGGCACTTCTACGGGCGCATGTGAACTGTATACTGTTCAATATCATGAATAACACACAGGATTACGATACACGGATCACTCTTCTCAAGTGAAGGTTTGTTAAACCTAAAGCTGAAGTGTTTGCGCGGTACAAACCGGCTGTATGCAAACAGAAAAGTGGAAAATCCCTCGATTCATTGGTTGACAGACTCAACAGTCATGCTGCTGATTATGGTTTTAAGGATTATACGGCCCAAGAGGCTGAGGAGCTAGCGATTTGCGACGCTTTTATTGCAGGCATGACGTAAAGCGCCATAAGACAAAGGTTGTTGGACAATTGGTCGATGCGCCTCATTTCAGCGATATAACAAGCGAGAGAATTGGAGATGGCGCAAAACAGTCAGCTTGATATGTAGATGAATCTACAGCAGCTGCTGCTGCTACGCATCGAACACGTGTTGATGACAACAATGCTGAAGAAAGAGTGAGTGTTGTTTCTGATTTACAGGCTTACGCCGCGGCTGCTCAGATTCAAAGGTGCTCTTTCTGTGGTGGGCCGACTTACCCTGGATCGGTGTGTCCAGCGCGAAGCGCAGCGTGTGTCAAATGTCAGAAAATTGGACATTGCGCTCGCATGTGCAGGTCACAAAAGAGAAGGACGTTCCAATGTTATCCTACTTCGGCGGCGACAACATCCACCAGCGCTGGAGCCATGATAGCCGCAACAAGTCGGGTTGTGACCTTGGTTGTGTGTGGTTGTGCGCGCTCCTTGTGTGTATTTGGTGTGCTTTGCTGTGTTTTGCGGAGTTGTATCCACTCATTCACCTGTGCGTGTTAATATTTGTGCGGAACCCGTTCATTCACCTTGTGTGTGAATATGGCGAATGCGCACACTCAACACTCGTTTTGTGTGTGCAAATCTAATGTCACGGGTGATTCGAGCAAAAATATCGCCTGCAAACTGTGTGAATGCTGGAGCCACACGAAATGTGCCAATCTAAGCGGGACGAAGACAGAGCTGCTTAAAGCCATCAACTGGGTGTGCTCTCCGTGTCCCAACAGGGCCACTCAGGTCCTTTCGGGCACTGACAAGCTATCGGAAGTGGCATCTCGTCTATGTGCAGTGGAGTCATCTTTGGCGCGGCTTGCGAGCAAATCCGAAATTGCTGATACTGGACCTTCGGCTGAACAGGCACCTGCCAGCCTGTCATATACTGTGGTTGTAAAGTCCACCTCTAAGAAAAACTTGACCACTGGCGATATTGCCCCTGCTCTGGCAGCCATCCCATTGAAGAGTGCACGTGCTGCTCCTGATGGTGGGATTGTCCTGCAATGCAAGACGTCGGATGAGGCCCAGCGTGCGGTGGAGTGTGTCCGATCACAGGTAGCTGGTGTGGAAGTGCATACCCCTTCACGTATTTTACTACGCCCAAAAATCAGATGGTGAATGTACCGCCCGAATCTACCGCTGAGTCTCTTCTTGAATCCATTCGTCTCAAGAACCCGGAGCTGACAGCGACGCCAACGGATGACTTGAAGGTGATCTTCGTCACTAAGCCGCGTAACAATGTGACACACGCGGTACTGTCAATTTCGCCGAGGACCCGTGACATTATACGTCGTCTCGGCGACCGTCTGTTTGTCAGCTCCCGAGTTTGTGCTGTATACGACAGATTTTGGGTAACGAAATGCTACCGATGCGCAGGTCTCGGACACACAGCCGCTCGCTGCTCCAACGCGCTGACGTGTGGAAAATGCAGTGGCGCTCATGCAACTAGGGACTGCTCTTCTACCACAGTGAAATGCGTCAGCTGTTCTCACATGGAACGTCCCCACGATCATTCATCTCTGTCTTCATCTTGTCCCTCATTTATTGCGGTAAGAGAATCGATTCGTGATCGTACAGAAACAACTGAGTCACCATCCTGTACACTCATCTCCTGACGTTCCAGGGCTGCTGGCATACTGCGGCACATCTCTGATGCCTGCTCACCGTCATTAGCTATACTAAACATTCGTTCAGCTCGAAATAAATCATCCTACATATCCCAACTCCTTATTTCACGTGACCTTGATATTCTCTGCCTAACTGTCAATATTTTCCGCATCCATTCCTTCACATTATTCTTTCCAGGGCGTTCATCGACCTTTGCTTCTGAATCGCTCTTAAGGAGGTGGTATTGGTATCATTTATCAATCTAAATTCTCCGTTACTCGCTGTACACTCCTGGCCACACCAACGAGCTCTTCTGAAGTTCTCTCACTTGTTATCAAAATTTGCTCTCGCACTGATGTTTGTCTTAACGTTGTCTACCGCCATGACCACCACGGTTCCACTCCCACTTTTCTGTCTGAATTTCCTGGCCTTATTGAATCCTTAATCTCGCGTTTCTCACACTCATCTATTATTCTTGGTGATTTCAACTTTTGGCCTGATTCTCCTTCAAAAAAACCTTATACCAATGAATTTATCTCTATTATAAGCTCTCACGCATTATATTTTTCTCCGCGTGCTCCTACGCATACTGCCGGTCACATCTTAGACTTAATCATTTCACCTTCTCCGTCTCATCACTCTGAACCATCCCTACCGGTTGCCACTGTTCTTCATCCTGATACAAAATTTACCGACCACAGCCTCCTTCTAACTTCCATTCCGCTTTCTTCCGTCACTTCTTATACCAAAACCTTCTCTTTCCGTGATTACAGGGCATACAACCCAGAACGTTTTACCGCATACATCCACCATTATCTATCTACTTCTGCATATTTGCATCTTCTTCCAACTAAACTTGAATCCTTCTTCAATTCTCAGCTTACGCTTATTGCTGATCAAATTTTTCCACTCCGCACCATTAGTGGTAATAAACGGCCACCACCATATCCCTGGTCCTCACCATTCCTGGACTCACTCCAGCGCTCCCAACGTCGACTAGAACGACGCTGGAGACACACCCTGTCTCCTACTGATTGGTCTGCATTCACTTTTTTTCGCGCTCATTACATTTCCTCTCTCCGTGCTGCAAAGGACTCATACTACTCTAATCACATACCATCACTATTATCTTCCCCGAAATCACTCTTGTCAACTCTTAACTCTCTTCTAGGTTTAAACCGAATCGTCCTGCGTCCACCATCACCTGTTTTGATTTAGCCGAATTTTTCACCGATAAGATCGTCGCTTTACGCACATCTCTTCCAATATATACAAACTGCGTCCTTCCCCCTGCCCCCGTATCTGGTTCATTTACTGCTTTTAGCCATATACCAATATCCACCACAATACGTCTCATCACTAACACCAAAAAATCATTTTGTCTTTCAAATCCAATTAATTTTGCCATGGTATCTTCCTCTCTCCACCTTCTGGCTCCTATTCTGACACACCTTATAAATGCCTCTTTCCTTCATGGGAATTTTCTTACCAGTAAAAATGACATTCTCATTCCTATTCTCAAAAAACCTTCCCTTGACCCAAGCATTCTATATAGTTACCGATCAGTTTCCCTTCTTCCATTTTCATCCAAAATTCTTGAGTCCGCCATTTATCATCAACTAGCATCTTACCTCTACAACAACCGTCTTCTTGATGACCTACAATCAGGATTTCCTCCTTATCGTTCAACTGAAACTGCTCTTGTCCGCCTTCATCACGATTTACTTTTTCATTTTTCTCAAAAATCTCCCATAGTCATCACTCTCCTTGATATGTCATCCGCATTTGACCTTGTTGATCACAAAATTCTTATTCAGGATCTCTTCTCCATAGGAATCTCTCATTCTGCCCTCTCTCTTCTCACTTCCTATCTCACTAATCGCTCCTACTCAGTTCTATTTGATAGTTGTCGGTCTCAAAATTTCCCTCTTTCATCAGGTGTCCCCCAGAGCTCATCACTTGGTCCTATCCTTTTCAAAGTTTACATGACATCTCTATGTCCAATACTACGAAATTTATCTATTCCTTTTCACATATACGCAGATGACGTTCAGTTCTTTCTTCCTCTGTCTGAGCAAAACTCTATTCCTCATATCATCAATAATATCAAACGTGGGCTTCTTCTCGTTCGCTCATAATAAATTCCTCAAAAACTCAATACATCGTACTTCACTCGCCTAAGATCCATCCTCCTCTATCTGACTTTCCTCTTTCCTCATCAGTACGTGACCTCGGTGTATTACTAGGTCCTCATTTGTCATTTCAAAAACATTCTACTTCTACAGCTGGCACCTGCCGTCTTATCCTTCGAAACCTCTACCTCATCCGTCCCTACATTGATTCATCAATTGCACAATCTCTGGTATCTGCTCTCATCATTCCTCGTATTGACTACTGTAATTCACTGTTTCATCATCTTCCACAGAAGTCACTCAACATTTTACAATCTATCCGTAATCAAGCCTGCCGCTTCATTCTTCGCCTTCTTCCGCATCATCCCACATCATCCCATCTACGTGATCTTGGTATTTTTCCTATTCCTTATCGCGTTCAACACAAAATATGCACACTCACCTATAAACTCTTGCATTCTCCTGACTCTCCACAGTATTTACTTGAACTTCTGTGGCAGCAGTGAATATTGTATATGTTCAAGTTGTTGATTCAGTCTGAGCGAGTATTTGATAATTAGCTGTTTTATTGGTTGTGTGATTTATGTGAGGAGTGAATCTTCGTGTGTTTGTACGTGCGTGATTTATGTGAGGAGTGAACCTTCGTGTGTTTGTACGTGCGTGCGTGTTCTGTGCGTTTGTGCGCGTGCTTAGTGGCGTCACAGGCGTGCTTGTTTGCTATTGGCTGGTGTTGCGCATGCGCCGTGTGTGCGGGCAAGTAAAGATCAGCGACCTGGGAGATCGGCGTTGAAAAAAGGCGACTGCGGGTGTGTGTGGAAGGTGTGACGGTGTGCGGGACAGGGATAGACGAGAAGTAGCGAGCGTATGCTAGTGGTAGTACATTGACTGTTGTGAATTGTGTTGCTGCAAGTTGATTTCATTCTTCATCTTCATTATTCTGCAATATATATATTTCAGTATTTATCAGTGTTGGAAGAGCAAATCATGGAAGAATCAAAAGCACAAGCTATGCGTGCAAAGCATGGCGGCTTATCTTATGGAAGCATGGCGGCTTATCTGTGAGGAATAACTGGCGTAGGCTTGCAATGGACGTTACGCATGTCCAAGGAGCGGCGTATTTATCGATTATAGACTGTGGGCCATCGCGCTTTGCGATATGGAAAATACTGAGAAGAGAAGATAGTCGATGTATTATTGAATTAATCTAGGGCAACGCGCTCTAGAAGTATTTCTAGAGCGCGGTGCCCCTAATGAGGTATTACTCGACAACGGCACAGCGTTCGGCAGTCGGGAGTTCCGGATTTTCCTAGCTGAATGGAGCGTCAATCATCTTTATCGCTGCGCTTATGAGCCACGTGGCAACGGCATCGTCGAGCGGTGCCCCAGAACGGTAAAAGTCATTGCAGCTCGCTGTCGGTGTTCCGTACCGGAAGCAGTTTACCGGTATAATGTGTCGCCTAATGACGATGTGCGAGAACGTTCAGCACCGATAAACAAAATTCACAGGTATACCGCTCGAGTGAAGAGCGTTGACATAGGGATCAAAAACGCACCAAGCGCCAGGAAAGGACGCAGCGGGTATCGCCCCGGGGAATATGTCTGGGTGAGAAAACCAGGGACACGATGCGACAAGACTTCTGATCGAGGAGTGGTGACGTCTGATATCTCAGAACATGCGGTGGAGGTTGACGGCGTTCCGTACCACTGTGCGGACGTGAGACCCCGAAATGAGCAAGATAAATCGACATTTTCAAGACAACAAGTTGAAGCGGATCTGTCAGAAGACCCTCCATTGAACGTGTGGTTCAGGAGAACTAATTTGCCGGAACGAGATATGTCTTCCTCGGCCTGTACACCTGCGCTAGAAGAAAATCTACTACGGAGAAGCGAAAGAATTCGTCAACAGCGCCAGTGTCACTTGTGTGATTCTTGAGAATCAGGTGGAGGTGTGGCAGCAGTGAATATTGTATATGTTTAAGTTGTTGATGCAGTCTGAGCGAGTATTTGATAATTAGCTGTTTCATTGGTTGTGTGATTTATGTGAGGAGTGAATGCTCGTGTGTTTGTACTGGCGTGCGTGTTCTGTGCGTTCGTGCGCGTGCTTAGTGGCGTCACAGGCGTGCTTGTTTGATATTGGCTTGTGTTGCGCATGCGCCGTGTGTGCGGGCAAGTAAAGGTCAGCGACCTGGGAGATCGGCGTTGAAAAAAGGCGACTGCGGATGTGTGGAAGGTGTGACGGTGTGCGGGACAGGGATAGACGAGAAGTAGCGAGCGTATGCTAGTGGTAGTACATTGACTGTTGTGAATTGTGTTGCTGAAAGTTAATTTCATTCTTCATCTTCATTATTCTGCAATATATACATTTCAGTGCTTATCAGTGTTGGAAGAGCAAATCATGGAAGAATCAAAAGCACAACTTCTTTCTCCACATCCGTGTCCTCGTGATACAAGACAAACTAAAATCCTTCTTGAACCTCGTTGTCACTGTGAATCTTCTTGGTTTACACGCTCCTTCCAACACGCTGCTCCTCGCATATACAATAGCCTCCCATCTCACCTACTGTCCTCTCCCTCGCTTAAATCCTTCTCGAAACAGCTACATTCTCACCTTCTTTCACAGTTGAATTAAACATATTGCATGTATTGAACTATTTGAATGCTGCTGTGCAATTTGATGGCTTGTATGTGTGTGTGTATATGCATATATATATATATATATATATATATATATATATATGTCTGTCTGTGTGTATATATATATATATATATATATATAAAAGAGATCCTCTGTCTGTCTGTGTGTTTATCTGTCCCACCCTCCTTGGTCCATTTTCAGCAAGCTGCTACTCGGTAACCACTTGGTGTACCCGCCAACAATTTATACCATTACGTTGGAAATTTTCTTGTCTACACGATAGGATAAATTTAAAATTTTAAAAATAAAACCAAAAAAAGTTATCGCGGTGAAAATACAAAATGAACCCTGAAAAATGCGAAAATTTTGGTCAATATTCCTCCTCATAATCTACAATATCTACTCCTCATAAACCAAAAATGGTACAGCCAAACAGATTATACCACTGTGTAGAGAATAGTCTGTTCTACGCGATAGGCTATAATTAATATCCAAAAATTGAATATAAAATATGTAAAAATGACAAAATTTCAGTCTACATTCAAAATTATATTTATGCTCGACGCGTCCGATTTTTTGTACTTTTTTCTCTATTTCTCAGCAACTAAACATCACACATCTAAATAAATATTACCATCATGCTGGAAATTTTGTTTTCTACAGCAAGGTATAAATTTTAATTTTCCAGAGTGTATTAAAAAAAAGTTACGGCGGTGTGAAGTCAAAATGACAAAGTCAAAAAGGCACTGAAAAACGCGAATATTTTGGTCAATATTCCGCTATCTATTCCTCTTAAACCAGCAGAGTTACAGTTATAAAAATTATACTATTGTGTAGAAAATTTTGTGTTCTACAAGAAACGCTATAATTTATACCCACAAATGATACAAAAAACGTGTAAAATTGGAAAAATTCTCAAATACATCAAAAATTATACTTGAACACCGTGCGACTAAAATTAATTCATTTTTCTACTATTTCTCAGTAACTATTTGTTATATATAAGATTAAATTATACCATCGTGCTAGAAATTTTGTTTTATACAATACGGTATAATTTTTAATTTTCCAAAGTGTATCCGAAGGAAGTTACGGCGGTGTAAATTCAATAGGAAATATTGTCAATTTGACAGCTATTTTGCGCACTTGCAATTACACAGGAATATACTACTGTGTAGATAATTTTGTGTTCTACAAGATTAGTTATAATTTATACCCAAAAATGATACAAAAAACGTGTAAAATTGACATAATTCTCAAATACATCCAAAATTACACTTGAACACCGGGCGACTAAAATTAATTCATTTTTCTACTATTTATCAGTAACTATTTGTTACACATAAAAGTAAATTATACCATCGTGCTAGGAATCTTGTTTTCTACAATACGGTATAATTTGTAATTTTCCAAAGTGTATCTGAAGGAAGTTACGGCGGTGTAAAGTCAAAAGGACATATTGCCAATTTGACAGCAATTATGCGCACTTGCGATTACACAGGAATATACACCGATTAAATTTCACAGAAGCCCAATCACAATTAAGAATGCATCATATTAGCTCCAAGCATGGATGGTGTGGTTTTATTGGGTACAGTTTAATTAATGCTACACTATACTGAAAAGAAAGGCTTTATTGTCCTCAACACACACATGAATTGTTCCGCCCGACGGGCTGGTAAAATACTACTGGGAACAAAGTTAACTACTGAATTATACTGTATAATTTAATTGGTTTAATTTCAAGCTGCATAAGCTTAAGTTGCATAAGGATATGGGTTGTAATATCATGCAATGCCAACTATATGCATATGCTGTTTTAGCGGACGCATAAATCTGGAATTATAGAGATGACAGAAGGTTTCATTGTTTTTATAGTGTTACACTTATGAATTACTACACACGAAGGATGGGTGTGAACTTGAGCAGTGTTGAGGAAAAAAACTTCGTCAATAATTAAAACAAGAATTTACAAATTTATATTTTTCTATTGGATAAGCTTTTTGCTTTTTGATTCATTATATCCTATTTATAGTTTCCCACGACGGGCGGGTTTAAATACGAGGCAATTCGAGGGAAAATATTTTGCCACATCTAAAATAAAAACATTCACATTTAGACTTTTCTATTGGTCAATACTTTTTATGGGTTTACTTTTTCTTTTTTAATTTCTAATCATTTTATATTAATTCAATATTCATTTTACTTTATTTATTGCTCTGCACAAAGGGCGGGTTTTAATGCTAGATGGTGATGTTGAGTTATAAATATATTTTGAAAACATTATGATAAAAAAATTAGTCATTTTTCATTGTTTTGTGTCAGAGTTCTGAATTATTCAGCACGACGGGCAGGTTTAAATGTGAGGCGGTTTAGGCAAACTATTTTGTCAAAATAATATAAAAATATAGAAATTTAGACTTTTCATGGGTTTACTCTTTTCTTTATTAATTCATATTTATTTTCGCTTATAAATTGAATACAGATTTAATGGTATGAATTGTTCCGCACGACGGGCCGGTTTATATGCTAGAATTTCCATTGTCTGTTATGTGTTTGTGTTCTGAATTATTCCGCACGACGGGCAGGTTTTGAGTTTTTATTGGTGAACGTATATACAGGTTAAATTTTATGCTTTTTTATTTGTATTCAGTTTATTTTATGGATTGAATATGAATTTTACTTTATTAATTGTTCCGCACGACGGGCGGGTTCAAATCTATATATATATAAATATAAAAGAAATTATATATAAATATAAAAGAAATTATATATAAATACAAAAGAAATTATATATAAATATAAAATAAATTATATATAAATACAAAAGAAATTATATATGAATATAAAAGAAATTATATATAAATATAAAAGAAATTATCTGTCTGTCTGTGTGCGTGTATGCTTGAATACGAGGTGACCTAACTGCGCGGGCTCAATGGTATTGATCAGGGGCTTCAAACGTGAACGAAGCGATGGATCATGTGTATGAGATAATAATCTCCCGGGGGCATCAACTGTAGACAATATAACGTTTAATTTCACCATGTAAAACGAGTTCATATACAAAACTAAGGGATTTGACTTCAAGGTCCAGAGCGGATCGTGTTCGATTTCTGAATTATTCCACACGACGGGCAGGTTTAAATATGAGGCAGGTTCAGGGATAGTATTTTGTCAAAATAACAATACAAAATAATTAAATTTAGACTTTTCAATTGATTAGTATTTCTATGGATTTACTATAATCTATTTGTAATATGTTGTTTTAATTTGCAATATGTTTACTAATTAAATATGAATTTAATTTTATGAATTGTTCCGCACAACGGGCGGGTTTAAATGCTAGTCTATATATATAAAAGAGATCCTCTGTCTGTCTGTCTGTGTGTTTATCTGTCCCACCCTCCTTGGTCACATATTCAGCAAGCTGCTACTCGGTAACCACTTAATGTACCCGCCAACAATTTATACCATTACGCTATAAATTTTCTTGTCTACACGATAGGATAAATTTAAAATTTTAAAAATGAAACCAAAAAAAGTTATCGCGGTGAAAAGACAAAATGAACCCTGAAAAATGCGAAAATTTTGGTAAATATTCCTACATCTACTCCTCATAAACCAGAAATGGTACAGCCAAACAGATTATACCACTGTGTAGAGAATATTCTGTTCTACGCGATAGGTTATAATTAATATCAAAAAATTAAATATAAAATATGTAAAAATTACAAAATTTCAGTCTACATTCAAAATTATATTTAAGCTCGACGCGTCCGATTTTGTGTACTTTTTTCTCTATTTCTCAGCAACTAAACATCACACATCTAAATAAATATTACCATCATGCTGGGAATTTTGTTTTCGACAGCACGGTATAAATTTTAATTTTCCAGAGCGTATTAAGAAAAAGTTACGGCGGTGTGAAGTCAAAATGACAAAGTCAAAAAGGCACTGAAAAACGCGAATATTTTGGTCAATATTCCGCTATCTATTCCTCTTAAACCAGCAGAGTTACAGTTATAAAAATTGTACTATTGTGTAGAAAATTTTGTGTTTTACAAGAAACGTTATAATTTATACCCACAAATGATACAAAAAACGTGTAAAATTGGCAAAATTCTCAAATACATCCAAAATTACACTTGAACACCGGGTGACTAAAATTAATTCATTTTTCTACCCATTTCTCAGAAACTGTTTGTCATACATTAAAATTAATTATACCATCGTGCTAGAAATTTTGTTTTCTACAATACGGTATAATTTTTAATTTTCCAAAGTGTATCTGAAGGAAGTTACGGCGGTGTAAAGTCAAAAGCACATATTACCAATTTGACAGCTATTATGCGCACTTGCTATTACACAGGAATATACACCGATTAAATTTCACTGAAGCCCAATCACAATTAAGAATGCATCATATTAGCTCCAAGCATGGATGGTGTTGTTTTATTGGGTACAGTTCAATTAATGCTACACTATACTGAATATAAAGGCTTTATTGTCCTCAATAACGTTCCGCACGACGGGCGGGTAAAATGCTACTGGGAACAAAGTAAACTACTGAATTTTACTTTATAATTTAATTGGTTTAATTTCAAGCTGCATAAGCTTAAGCTGCATAAGGATATGGGTTGTAATATCATGCAATGCCAACTATATGAATATGCTGTTTTAGCGGACGCATAAATCTGGAATTATAGAGATGACAGAAAGTTTCATTGTTTTGATAGTGTTACACTTCTGAATTACTACACACGAAGGACGGGTGTGAATTTGAGCAGTGTTGAGGGAAAAACATCGTCAATAATTAAAACAAGAATTTACAAATTTGACTTTTTCTGTTGGTCGTTTTTCATCCATTTTCTTTGTGTTTGTTTCGTGTTTGAGTTCTGAATTATTCCGCACGACGGGCAGCTTTAAATAAGAGGTGGGTTGTGGAAAAACATGTTTTCTAAATTGAAACATAAATTTCACATTTCGACTTTTATATTGGCAAAAACTTTCCTATGGGTTTGTTTTTCTTTTTCAATTTTCACTAATTTTTTTATGAATTGAATATTAATTATATTTTATGAACTGTTCCGCACGACGGGCGGGCTTAAATGTATCTATAAAGAGTGGGTTTAAATGATAGCGAGGTATATGATATTTTGCTAGCAGTAAATATTCTAGCGATAAAAGTAGAATAGCAAATGATTTTGGAGAATGATGTGAACCTTTAAATATATTTTGCGATCTGATGATATATGTATTAAGAATAATACGTAGCAGAATATAGATTGCATAATATAATATCGGCTGTAATATCAAGGGCTGTAATATCGGTGTAATCCAAAAAATAACAACTGTAGGAATATGATGCATTAGTGGAAGCATTAACCGGGAATCATGAGATAATATGATAATGGTGTATAATTATATCGCATTATGCAACAAATGTGAATTTAGCTGCCTTACAGTTTGGTTCCGATACTATATTGGCGGGTTGAGTATTGGGTACTATATTGGCGGGATAAGTATTGGTGGGCCGCGTGTTTTTGACCCCTGGGGTAGATAATCTCAGTCTTCTGATTACAAATTATGATCGCATCAGTATATTTTGTGATCACAAACTAATAAGTTAAATCACCTCAGACTAGGCTGAGAGCGGTCAAGATTGGATTGGGTTGGGTTGGGTTGGGTAGGTTTGACTCAGGTTATATTGGGTTTTAATGATAGCGGAAAATATATAAATTTTAACAATAAATATTATAGCGGAAATAGTGAAATAGTACTTAAGCAAATGATATTGGGGAATGATGTTAAGTAATAAATATAGTTTGGAAACATTCTGATGAAAAGATTTCATCATCTTTCATTGTTTGTTTCGTGTTTGTGTTCTGAATTATACCACACGACGGGCAGATTTATATATCAGGCGGGTTGAGGGATAATATTTGTCAAAATAAGAACAAAAATATTCACATTTAGACTTTTCTATTGGTTAAGATATTCATAGGTTACATTTTTTGGTTTTCAATTTGTATTCATTATATTTTATGGATTTGATATGAATTTTATTGTATGAATTGCTCCGCACAACGGGCGGATTTTAATGCTATATATATACATAAGGAAGAAATTATCTGTCTGTCTGTGTATGTATGCTTGAATATGAGGTGACATAATTGCGCTGGTTCATGGTTCGCTGGTTCAATGATCAGGGGCTTGAAACGCAAACGAAGCGATGGCTCATTTTTATGAAATAAAAATGTCCCGCGGGCAGCAATAAAACGTTCAATTTCACCGTATAGAATGAATTCATATACAAAACTAATGGATTTGACTTCAAGAACCAGAACGGATGGTGTTCGAGTTCTGAATTATTCCTCACGTCGGGCGGGTTTAAATATGAGGCGGGCTGAGTGAAAATATTTTGTCAAAATAAAATTAAAAATAATGAAATTTAGACTTTTTAATTAATTAAGGTCTTCATGAGTTTGCCTTATTTATTTTTAATTTGCAATATTTTTATGAATTGTTCCGCACAACGGGCGGGTTTTAATGCGGTTTTAATGCTATATATATACATGAAGAAGAAATTATCTGTCTGTCTGTGTATGTATGCTTGAATATGAGGTGACATAATTGCGCTGGTTCATGGTTCGCTGGTTCAATGATCAGGGGCTTCAAACGCAAACGAAGCAATGGCTCATTTTTATGAAATAAAAATGTCCCGCGGGCATTTAGACTTTTCTATTGGTCAAGATATTTATAGCTTACATTTTTTGCTTTTCAATTTGTATTCATTATATTTTATGGATTTGATATGAATTTTATTGTATGAATTGTTCCGCACGACGGGTGGGTTTAAAAAAAGTGTTTTTAGTTCATTTTTTCAAATGGTTCATGATTTGCATGATTGTATGAATTGCTCCGCACAACGGGCGGGTATTAATGTCATATCTATCTATCTATCTATCTATCTATATATCTATAATAATAAAGCTCAACGTACGTGTGTGAGTGTGTGTGCAGAACGGCACATTGGTGTATATATATTGGTGTGTGTGTCTGTGTGTCGATATGCCATGACTCACGTGCATTGCAGCGAGCGTTTGCAGCGAGCGTTTGCAAATACCCAGTGGCGTGCAGAGTGCGTAGTAAAACAGAGTGTTTAAATAAGTACATTGTCGTGCATGTGCGTGTTCCACAGGCGTTTTTCGAGTGGATATGTGTAGCTTACCAATATTGTAATTGTAATCAACATTTATTTTTCTACTGGTGTTTGTTTTTCACCATTATTCTACACACTGCGCCATTCAGTTGAGCGATTGCTAGAAACGCCCATGCGAGATTGCCACCTCAGGCACACACACACTCACATACACACTGACATACATGCACACACACACACACACATACACACTGACATAGATGCACACACACACACACACATACACATACAGGTACACGTACACACACACACATACATACACAGTGTACAGAACGGCACACTGATGTATATATTGGTGTGTGTGTCTGTGTGTCGATATACCATGACTCACGTGCATTGCAGCGAGCGTTTGCAAGTGGCGTGCAGAGTGCGTAGTAAAACGGAGTGTTTAATTAAGTACATCGTCGTGCATGTGCGTGTTCCAGAAGCGTTTTTGAAGTGTATATGTGTAGCTTACCAATATTGTAATTGTAATTATCATATATTTTTCTATTGGTGTTTGTTTTTCACCTTTATTCTACACACTTTTGTCATTCAGTTGAGCGATTGCTAGAAACTTCCCTGCCAGATTGCCATCACATCTTTTCTGCGAACTGTTCTTGCATAATTTTAATCAGACGTCTATCGCTATTCACCGCTTGCTGTGGTGTTGCAACATCCTTGCGACACCATTTGTTTGCATTGGCCTTGACGTTTGCTTCTAGTGCATTATCATCATATTTGCATTGCTATCCCAGACAAAACTCAAGGCGACCGCATCACTTACAATACTACAAACGAAGCTACGAGACGCACGTAGTGCGGATCTACTAGCGACTATAACCGCACGAAGTGCGGAACTTGTCGCTAGTATATATATAAAAGAGATCCTCTGTGTGTGTGTCTGTCTGTGTGTGTGTCTGTCTGTCTGTCCCACCCTTCTTGATCCATTTTCTATCAGTTGCTACTCGGCTATCACTTGGCGTACCCGCTAAAAATGTATACCATCATGTTGGAATTTTTTTTGTCTGCACTCTGGGATTAATTTTGAATTTTAAAAATGAAACTAAAAAAGTTAAAGCGGTAAAAAAACAAAATGAACCCTGAAAAAGGCGAAAATTCTGGTCAATATTCAGAAAACTACTTTTCATAAACCAGCAATGGTACAACTATAAAAATTATACCACTGTGTAGAAAACTTTCTGTTCTACTCAACAAACTATAATTCATACCCATTTATATTCATAATTGAGTATAAAACATGTAAAATGGGAAAAAATTCAATATACATTCAAAATTTTATTCAAACTCCACGCGTCCGATTTTATATACTTTTTTCTCTATTTCTCAAAAAGTAATTATCACACATCTAAATAAATATTACCATCATGCTGGGAATTTCGTTTTCTACAACACGCTATAATTTTTAATTTTCCAAAGTGTATTAAAAAAGTTACGGCGGTGTGAAGTGTAAATGACAAAGTCAAAAAGGCAAAATTTGCACAAGAAAACGTGAATATTTTGGTCAATATTCCGCTATCTATTTTCCATAAACCAGCAACGGTACAGCTATCAAAATTATACTATTGTGTAGATAATTTTTTGTACTACAAGAAAAGTTATAATTCATACCCCCAAATGATAAAAAAACGTGTAAAATTGGCAAACTGCTCAAATACATCCAAAATTACACTTGAACACCGGGCGTCTAAAATTAATTCATTTTTCTACTATTTCTCAGTAACTATTTGTTATACATAAAAATAAGTTATACCATCGTGCTAGAAATCTTGTTTTCTACAATACGGTATAATTTGTAATTTTACAAAGTGTATCTGAAGAAAGTTACGGCGGTGTAAAGTCAAAAGGACATAATGCCA
Organism: Sacculina carcini; assembly: GCA_916048095.2. Classification (NCBI taxonomy): domain Eukaryota; kingdom Metazoa; phylum Arthropoda; class Thecostraca; family Sacculinidae; genus Sacculina; species Sacculina carcini. Next base: position 582,437 of record OU696587.1, on the reverse strand, counting down.
ATTTGACAGCTATTATGCGCACTTGCGATTACACAGGAATATACTACTGTGTAGATAATTTTGTGTTCTACAAGATAAGTTATAATTTATACCCACAAATGATACAAAAAACGTGTAAAAGAGGCAAAATTATCAAATACATCCAAAATTACACTTGAACACCGGGCGTCTAAAATAAATTCATTTTTCTACTATTTCTCAGTAACTATTTGTTATACATACAAATATATTATACCATCGTGCTAGAAATCTTGTTTTCTACAATACGGTATAATTTGTAATTTTCCAAAGTGTATCTGAAGGGAGTTACGGCGGTGAAAAGTCAAAAAGACATACTGCCAATTTGACAGCTATTATGCGCACTTGCGATTACACAGGAATATACACCAATTAAATTTCACTGAAGCCCAACCACAATTAAAAATGCATCATATTTGCTCCAAGCATGGATGGTGTGGTTTTATTGGGTACAGCTTAATTAATTCTACACTATACTGAATAGAAAGGCTTTATTGTCCTCATTATTTACACATGAATTGTTCCGCCCGACGGTCGGGTAAAATACTACTGGGAACAATGTTAACTACTGAATTTTACTGTATAATTTAATTGGTTTAATTTCAAGTTGCATAAGCTTAAGTTGCATAAGGATATGGGTTGTAATATCATGCAATGCCAAATATATGAATATGCTGTTTTAGAGGACGCATAAATCTGGAATTATAGAGATGACAGAAGGTTTCATTGTTTTGATAGTGTTACACTTCTGAATTACTACACGCGAAGGATGGGTGTGAACTTGAGCACTGTTGAGGAAAAAAACTTCGTCAATAATTAAAACAAGAATTTACCAATTTATATTCTTCTATTGGATAAGCTTTTTGCTTTTTGATTCATTATATTCTATTTATAGTTCCGCACGACGGGCGGGTTTAAATACGTGGCAGTTTGAGGGAAAATATTTTGCCAAAATAAAATAAAACATTCACATTCAATTCTAAAATAAAACATTCACATTTAGACTTTTCTATTGGTTAAGACTTTTTATGGGTTTACTTTTTCTTTTTCAATTTCTAATCATTTTTTATTAATTCACTATTCATTTTACTTTATTCATTGTTCTGCACAAAGGGCGGGTTTTAATGCTAGATGGTGATGTTGAGTTATAAATATATTTTGAAAACATTATGATAAAAAATTTAGTCATTTTTCATTGTTTTGTGTCAGAGTTCTGGATTATTCAGCACGACGGACAGGTTTAAATAGGATTTTTTTGGGTTTACTCAACTCTTTTTTAATTCATATTTATTTTCTCTTATGAATTGAATACAAATTTAATAGTATGAACTGTTTCGCACGACGGGCGGGTTTACATGCTAGAATTTGCATTGTTTGTTACGTGTTTTTGTTCTGAATTATTCCGCACAATGGTTGGGTTTATATATGAGGCGGGTTGAGGGAAAATATTATTTAAAAATAAAAATATAAATATTCACACTTGGACTTTTCTATTGAGTAAGACACTTATGAGTTTTCATTTTCTTTTTTAATTTGGAATATTTTTTATGAATATGAATTTTTATGAATAGTAATTCCATTTTATGAATTCCTCCGCACAACGGGCGGGTTTTAATGCTAGTCTATATATATAAAAGCGATCCTCTGTTTGTGTGTCTGTGTGTCTGTGTGTATGTCCCACCCTTCTTGGTCCATTTTCTATCAGCTGCTATTCGGCCATCACTTGGCGTACTCGCTAAAAAAATTATACCATCATGTTGGAATATTTTTTGTCTACACTGTGAGTTAAATTTTAAATTTTAATAAATATAACCAAAAAAAGTTATAGCGGTTAAAACACAAAATGAACCCTGAAAAATGCGAAAATTTTGGTCACTTTTCTGAAGACTACTCTTCCTAAACCAGCAATGATACAACTATAAAAATTATACCACTGTGTAGAAATTTTTTGTTCTACTCAAAAAATTATAATTCATACCAGAAAATTAAATATAAAACATGTAAAATGGAAAAAAATTCAATCTACATTCAAAATTTTATTTATACTCCACGCGTCCGATCTTCTATACTTTTTTCTCTATATCTCAAAAACTAATTATCACACATCTAAATAAATAATACCATCATGCTGGGAATTTTGTTTTCTACAACACGGTATAATTTTTAATTTTCCAAAGTGTATTAAAAAAAGTTACGGCGGTGTGAAGTGTAAATGACAAAGTCAAAAAGGCAAAATTAGCACAAGAAAACGTGAATATTTTGGTCAATATTCCGCTATCTATTATCCACAAACCAGCAACGGTACAGCTATCAAAATTATACTATTGTGTAGATAATTTTGTGTTCTACAAGAAAATTTTTAATTCATACCCCCAAATGATACAAAAACGTGTAACATTGGCAAACTTCTCAAATACATCCAAAATTACACTTGAACACCGGGCGTCTAAAATTAATTCATTTTTCTACTATTTCTCAGTAACTATTTGTTATACATAAAAATAAGTTATACCATCGTGCTAGAAATCTTGTTGTCTACAATACGGTATAATTTGTAATTTTACAAAGTGTATCTGAAGAAAGCTACGGCGGTGTAAAGTCAAAAGGACATAATGCCAATTTGACAGCTATTATGCGCACTTGCGATTACACAGGAATATACTACTGTGTAGATAATTTTGTGTTCTACAATATAAGTTTTAATTTATACCCACAAATGATACAAAAAAGTGTAAAATTGGCAAAATTCTCAAATACATCCAAAATTACACTTGAACACCGGGCGACTAGAATTAATTCATTTTTCTACTATTTCTCAAGAACTATTTGTTACACATAAAAATAAATTATACCATCGTGCTAGAAATCTTGTTTTCTACAATACGGTATAATTTATAATTTTCCGAAGTGTATCTGTAGGAAGTTACGGCGGTGTAAAATCAAAATGACATATTGCCAATTTGTCAGCTATTATGCGCACTTGCGATTACACAGGAATATACACCGATTAAATTTTACTGAAGCCCAATCACAATAAAGAATGCATCATATTAGCTCCAAGCATGGATGGTATGGTTATATTGCGTACAGTTTAATTAATGCTACACTATACTGAATAGAAAGGCTTTGTTGTCCTCAATATTTACACATGAATTTTTCCGCACGACGGGCGGGTAAAATGCTACTGGGAACAAAGTAAACTACTGAATTTTACTGTGTAATTTAATTGGTTCAATTTCAAGCTGCATAAGGATATGGGTTGTAATATCATACAATGCCAACTATATGCATCTGCTGTTTTAGCGGACGCATAAATCTGGAATTATAGAGATGACAGAAAGTTACATTGTTTTGATAGTGTTACACTTCTGAATTACTACACACGAAGGACGGGTGTGAATTTGAGCAGTGTTGAGGGAAAAAACATCGTCAATAATTAAAACAAGAATTTACAAATTTGACTTTTTCTATTGGTCGTTTTTCATCAATTTTCTTTGTGTTTGTTTCGTATTTGAGTTCTGAATTATTCCGCACGACGGGCAGCTTTAAATATGAGGCGGGTTGTGGAAAAACATGTTTTCTAAATTGAAACATAAATTTCACATTTAGACTTTTATATTGGCTAAATCTTTTCTATGGGTTTGTTTTTATTTTTTAATTTGCACTAATTTTTTATGAATTGAATATTAAATATATTTTATGAACTGTTCCGCACGACGGGCGGGCTTAAATGTATCTATAAAGAGTGGGTTTAAATGATAGCGAGGTATATGATATTTTGCTAGCAGTAAATATTCCAGCGATAAAAGTAGAATAGCTCTTGAGCAAATGATGGTGGAGAATGATGTGAACCTTCAAATATATTTTGCGATCTGATGATATATGTATTAGGAATAATACGTAGCAGAATATAGATTGCATAATATAATATCGGCTGCAATATCAAGGGCTGTAATATCGGTGTAATCCAAAAAAAACAGCTGTATGAATATGATGCATTAGTGGAAGCATTAACCGGGAGTTATGAGATAATATTATGGAAAAAAGTTCATATATATACTAAAAAATTGTATTGTTAATTTGTGTTTACATTTCGAAATTATCCCTGACGACAGGCTTAAGTATGATGCGGGTTGACTGAATAATATGCCGCCAATTATTAGAATAAGAATAGGCAAATTCAGAACAGGAATTTTCTATTGGTATAGATTTTACAATTCAGAGTTTTCTATTAGACTGGCTGTTTGCATTTAAATATGTATTACTTTTGTTTTATTAATTGTTCCGCACGACGGGTGGGTTCAAACATTCAATTTTATCGTGTGGAATGAATCCATATACAAAACTCACGGGCTTGACTTCAAGATCCAGACTCACTAATGTAAATGTGACTTAAATGGTGTATAAATATATCGCATTATGCAACAAATGTGAATTTAGCTGCCCTACAGTTTGGTTCCGATATTATATTGGCGGTTTGAGAGAAAATTATTGGTGGGCCGCGTGTTTGGAACCCCTGGGGTAGATAATCTCAGTCTTCTGATTACAAATTATGATCGAATCAGTATATTTTGTGATCACAAACTAATAAGTTAAATCACCTCAGACTAGGCTGAGAGCGGTCAAGATTGAATGGTTGGGTTGGGTTGGGTAGGTTTGACTCAGGTTATATTGGGTTTTAATGATAGCGGAAAAAAAAAATATTTTAGCAATAAATATTATAGCGGTAAAAGTAAGATAGTACTTAAGCAAATAATGTTTGGGAATCATGTTAAGTAATAAATATAGTTTGGAAACATTCTGATGAAAAGATTTCATCATCTTTCATTGTTTGTTTCGTGTTTGTGTTCTGAATTATACCACACGACGGGCAGATATATATATCAAGCGGGTTGATATTTGTCATAATAAAAACAAAAATATTCACATTTAGACTTTTCTATTGGTTAAGATATTTATAGGTTACATGTCTTGCTTTTCAATTTCCATTCATTATATTTTATGGATTTAATATGAATTTCATTGTATGAATTGTTCCGCACGACGGGCGGGTTTAAAAAAATTGTTTCCATTTTTTAGTTCATTTTTTCAAATGGTTCATTTAGAAAAAGGTAATTTCTTTCTAAATATAAATGCTCCTCGAGCAGCAACTATAGACAATAGAACGTTCAATTTCCCCTGTAGAATTTATCCATACACAAAACCAATGGATTTGACTTCAAGATCCAGAACGGATCGTGTTCGAGTTCTGAATTATTCAGCACGACGGGCGGGTGTAAAAATGACCAAGGCGGACTGAGGGGAAATATTTTGTTGAAATAAAAATAATTAAACTTGGAATTTTTACTTGATTTATATTTTTATGAGTGTACCCTATTTCATTTTTAATTTTCAATATTTTTTATGAATTGAATATTAATTTCATGTTATGAATTGCTCCGCACAACGGGCGGGTTTTAATGCTATATATATATACATAAAGAATAAATTATCTTGTTGTCTGTGTATGTATGCTTGAATATGAGGTGACATAATTGCGCTGGTTCATGGTTCGCTGGTTCAGTGATCAGGGGCTTCAAACGCAAACGAAGAGATGGCTCATTTTTATTAAATAAAAATGTCCCGCGGGCGGCAATGAAACGTTCAATTTCACCGTGTAGAATGAATTCATATACAAAACTAAAGGATTCGACTTCAATAACCAGAACGGATGGTGTTCGAGTTCTGAATTATTCCTCACGTCGGGCGGGTTTAAATATGAGGCGGGTTGAGTGAAAATATTTTGTCAAAATAAAATTAAATATAATGAAATTTAGACCTTGTAATTGATTAAGGTTTTCATGACTTTGCCTTATTTATTTTTAATTTGCAATATTTTTATGAATTGCTCCGCACAACGGGCGGGTTTTAATGCTAGTATATATATATATATATATATATATATATATATATATATATATATATATATATATATATATATATATATATATATATATATATATACATTTCTCTATACGTCTCACCAGCTTCTTCTGGTTCTCAGAGAGCTTTCCCAGTAGTACCGAAAAACTCATTTTTGCCCGAGGCACCTTTCGACATATATTAATGTCATCTTCAGGGGCATATATATACACATAACAATCGTAAATAAATATACACTAAACTGAAAATCAAATTTGAATGAGACGTTAAATACTCTAGAAAATTCCAATATAAAAGTATATAAAATTCATGCCGAGTGCACATTTGCACTGCCGTTTGATGTAGATAAATTCTGGCTAGGTGCAGGATGTTGTGATGCGCTTCTCTGTTGGTTGTTGATGTTGTTTTGCTGTCTAATAGATGGAAGAATTACGTCAGGCTGTTGTTGGACGTTTATAGTTGGTTTCCGCGTACAAATCAACACTGCCTCTATCATTTTGAGCTTTCTGATGTTATGCTCCTGGCAAATGACGGATGTATTGTCAGTGAGGATTGTTCTGTTGAGCTTGATCTTATGCTCTTGCGCGTAGTGCCGAAAAATAGCGCCGTCGTGCAAGTGAGCAGTGAGTCGCTTGTGCAAAGTTGTTGTAGTGTGGCCGATGTATTCAGAATTACGGAGACTGCAGTCTCCAGTTTGGCATTTATGTGAATACACGACGTTCACTTTTTGCGTCTCTTCGGTCCTTGGTAGGCAGCTATTCTTGACAATCGACTGGTATGTTTTTCGAGTTTTGTAGTAAATGACTAGTTTAATTTTTGTTTCTGGTTGACATGGAGTAACGTGTTTCCTAATGATTTTCTGAAGTGCAGTCTCGTCTTGTTTGTAATTTGAGCTCATAGTGTTTCTCTAATATAATTTGAGTGTATCTTGGTCTCTGTCTCGGTTGTTTTCATTCGTAATTATGAAGTCATGTAGTTTTTGTCTGATTACGTCATCGATGTCTTTTTGTGTGTAGCCATTATTAGTCAATAATTTGCCGACTCTATTGATTTCCGCGTCTGTATTAGTCCATGTTGAACAGTGAGTTAGCGCCCTCTTGATGTACGAGCTAATTACACTGCGTTTGTATTGCTACAAACGCAAATTATTCATTTACTACATGACTTCATAATTACGAATGAAAACAACCGAGACAGAGACCAAGATACACTCAAATTATATTACAGAAACACTATGAGCTCAAATTACAAACAAGACGAGACTGCACTTCAGAAAATCATTAGGAAACACGTTACTCCATGTCAACCAGAAACAAAAATTAAACTAGTCATTTACTACAAAACTCGAAAAACATACCAGTCGATTGTCAAGAATAGCTGCCTACCAAGGACCGAAGAGACGCAAAAAGTGAACGTCGTGTATTCACATAAATGCCAAACTGGAGACTGCAGTCTCCGTAATTCTGAATACATCGGCCACACTACAACAACTTTGCACAAGCGACTCACTGCTCACTTGCACGACGGCGCTATTTTTCGGCACTACGCGCAAGAGCATAAGATCAAGCTCAACAGAACAATCCTCACTGACAATACATCCGTCATTTGCCAGGAGCATAACATCAGAAAGCTCAAAATGATAGAGGCAGTGTTGATTTGTACGCGGAAACCAACTATAAACGTCCAACAACAGCCTGACGTAATTCTTCCATCTATTAGACAGCAAAACAACATCAACAACCAACAGAGAAGCGCATCACAACATCCTGCACCTAGCCAGAATTTATCTACATCAAACGGCAGTGCAAATGTGCACTCGGCATGAATTTTATATACTTTTATATAGGAATTTTCTAGAGTATTTAACGTCTCATTCAAATTTGATTTTCAGTTTAGTGTATATTTATTTACGATTGTTATGTGTATATATATGCCCCTGAAGATGACATTAATATATGTCGAAAGGTGCCTCGGGCAAAAATGAGTTTTTCGGTACTACTGGGAAAGCTCTCTGAGAACCAGAAGAAGCTGGTGAGACGTATAGAGAAATGTACATACAAAAGAAACAACACAAAAAATGCTGTAGAATTTAACAGAGCATGCATTACAAATGGCCTACTTCCAAGATATATATATATATATATATATATATATATATATGTGTGTTTGTGTGTACTCACATAGTTGTACTCACATAGTTGTTCTACAGGATATGAGCTAGGCTCGTGCTGTCCCGTCTCTTTTCCATAATTTATCTAACATATTTTTGAAGGAACTTAAATTTCTAGCTTCAACTATTTTGCTGTCTAATTGGTTCCACTGATCTACGCTCCTAAACGGGAAACTATACTTTTTTACATCTTTTCGACAACGTGTTTTCCTCAGTTTTTTTGAGTGTCCTCTACGCACATTTCCTTGAAAAACTAATCCGATGTCGTCTGTGTTGACCGTGTCATTTATGCATCTATATATGTTTATTAAATCACCTCTTTCTCTCCTCTCATCAAGCCTGGGTAATTCAATTTTCCTCAATCTGTCCTCGTAAGACATGTTTTTCAAGTTTGGTACCAATTTTGTGGCTAGTCTTTGAATCTTTTCTATTTTCTTTATATGTTTCATTTCGTGTGGAGACCAAACTACAGCTGCGTATTCGATCTTTGGCCTAATTTGAGCTATCATGATTTTTTTGAACATATTCTCATCCATGTAGTTGAATACTCCTCTCGTTTTTGAAATAAGTGCATACGACTTAGCGAAAAGGTCATCAATGTGCGCCTGCGGTGACAGATCATTCTGGATAATCACACCAAGATCTCGCTCCTTGTCCACCTCTCGCAGCTTGACGCATCCCAGTGCATAGTCCACAGATGGTCTCTTCCCGCTTTTGCCAAATTTCATGACATGACACTTTGTTTCGTTGAGGCTCATTAACCATTTTTGACACCATTCTTGAATCTTGTCGATGTCACATTGCAATTGTTCACAGTCTCTCTTACTCGTTATGACTCTCATCAATTTGGCATCGTCGGCAAAAAGGTGAACGGTGCTGTCCAGATCGTTCGTTATATCATTGATATATATCAGAAACATTATTGGTCCGAGCACAGAGCCTTGTGGCACCCCACTTTTCACCCGCTTCCACGAAGAAGCCGCTCCCCTCACAGTTGTACTCATTTTTCTATCGGTCAAGTAATGTTCCATCCATTTCAATAGTGACCCTTGTATTCCTCCACAATACTCCAGTTTCCACAGAAGCCTCCTGAATGGGACCTTGTCGAAAGCTTTGCACAAGTCCAAGTATATGCAGTCCACCCACTTGTCCCTCTCCTGTACAACATCAATAATTTTGTTGTAAAAGAATAAAAGACTCGACACACATGATCTTGATTGTCTAAATCCGTATTGTGCATTTGACAAAACCTTTTCCCTCTCCAGGTGTTTTACCCACTGGTCCTTGATAATTTTTTCACACACTTTACATATCACGCTGGTCAGTGATATAGGCCTGTAGTTGGATGATTCCTCTTTCGAACCCTTCTTGTGAATTGGAACAATGCTCGAACATTGCCATTGTGAAGGAACTTCACCCAGGCGCAAGCTAGTACATATGACGTCATACAATGGCTCCGTCAACTCTTCCCTGCATTCCCTGATAATGCTTCCCTCAATTCCGTCTGGTCCAACCGATTTCCCATTCTTTAACTTCGACAGTCTCTCGATCAGATCTTTCTTAGATAAATACACATCTCCCATAGGCCTACATTTCGGCAAGATTCGACTTCCATCAAAGGGACTTTCATCAGTGAACACCATGTGAAATCTATAATTCATAATTTCGCAGATTTTCTCTGGTTCAGTAACGGTCTCGCCTTCATGTTGAATTCTTTCGATGCCCACGTAATTTTTCATCTTTCCGTTGACATACTTGTAGAACATCTTCGGTTCTTTTTCACATTTTTCAACTAAACTTTTTCATAATTCATTGTTTCTTCTCGTCTTATTTTCACGTAATTGTTTCTGGCTCTTTTGTACTCTTTCCAGTGCTCATAAGTATTTCTCTTTCGTAATATGTTCCATGCTTTTTCTTTGTCCTCTCTTGCTTTTTCACATCTTTTGTTGAACCAAACATTTTTCTTGGTGTATGATCTTTTTATTCTTGGAACATATCTTTCAACACCGAGCTTGTACACGTCAACAAAATAATCAAATTTTTGTTGAACATCCGTCATTGTCAACATAGCGGTCCAGTCGACCACATCAAAGTATCTCTTAAGCTGTTTTATGTTGGCTTTGTCATAGTTCAGTTTATCACCGTAGTATTTACGGGTACCTTTTGCAGGTTTTCCATACTCTAAAACTGCCTCTATCAGCACATGGTCGCTTTTGCCAATTGGACTCTTATACGTCAACGATTTTATTATGTCCATTTCATCAGTAAAAACCAAATCTAGTTTTGATGGCTCGTCTGAACCCCTGAATCGAGTATTCTCTTGAACCCACTGATTCATGTAGTTTTTCATCATCAGTGTCATAAGTCTTGAATTCCATGAGTTCGGTGATCCGTTTGCGTTCCAATTTTGCCAGTCAACTTCCTTACAGTTAAAATCTCCTACAATTGTTAAGTTTTTGTACTTGTTCATCAGATAGCATAGTTCATTCAGAGTATCATTGAGCATTTCTTCAAACTCGTTCAGCTTCCATGAACTACTTCTTGGCGGCACATAAACCGCCATGAAGTGTTTCACACTGTCCAAGAGTTTTATCTCTAACATTATTAATTCCGCCTTCATTCCAATATACACCACTTTTGCATTAATATTGTCTCTTGTCAACACCATCACTCCCCCTCCCGCTTTTATATTTCTATCCCTTCTGTATATGTTATACCTGCTATGAACCAAGCCTTGAACTACAATATCTTCTTTGAGTTTTGTTTGTACTATAGCAACAATGTCAGGGTTTTTTCCACACAGGTATTCATTGAGCTCGATTCTACTCGACATATACCCGTCGATGTTTGTGTACATTAAGCTTGTGTGTGCCTTTCTGTCTGTTCCTTCGCATCCGTTGCTGCCATACGATACCATTTCTTGATTTTTCCGTGTACCAACTTCCAATGAAACTCCTTTTTTTCTTCCTCTGTCAGTTTCTCGTTTTTTCTTTCATTAGTTGGACTTTTTCATTGATTAATGCTCTTTCTTCCTGCGTGGAGTCTGGTTTGATCCAAACCTTGCTGTATTCGGCATGGTCTTTCAGCTTCCATGTGTTGTTCAACACTTCGTCAGCTGCTTCCTTTGACCTGTACTTGATTCTCATGGGTCGCGAGTTTTTAGCGTCGTATTTTCCAATTCGATGCATATCTGTCATATCATCTTCCTTCACTTCTACATCTAAAGCACTTAGCAACTTTTTCGCCCTTCCTCTTTCCTTTTCCTCCCTCTTGGATTTCGAGGCGATAGTTTCTTCTTCAATGCCAAATATTATGACATTTTTATCTTTTTCAACCATTTGTTTCACCATCTGCCTCTTCTTATTCAACACTTGAACACAAGCCCTCTCCATCTCAGCCTGTTTATTTTTTTGCTGCTCTTCCATGACATGTTCTAAATCATGCACTCTTACTTCATGACTCTTCTTCCATCCTTTTTGCTCAACTTCAATTTTTTTCAGGTCCTCTACTTGTCTTTTGCCATTTTCTTCGATGTTACTCAACCTCTTTTTTAGATCTACGTTCTCATTTGTCAATGATGTCGTCTGCTCCCTCAAGCATTTGTTTTCTTCAATAATATCCTCATTGATTTGTCGAACATTTGCCAACTCTTTTTCCAATAGTTCTGTCATCTGTTCTTTCAATTGTCTCTTTTCTTCTTCAATCGTGCCTTGGTTTAAACGCACTTGTTCCAACTCACTCTCGAGTGATCCCATAGTTTCCTTCAGTTGGTGGAATTGTTCTCGCAGTTCATCGATTTTCGACGTATTTTTCTCAACGCTCGACTCATAGGTCTCACCCTTCTTCTCTCTCAGTTTTGGGCCTTTCCCTGACATTGTTTCTACTGAGACAGGACAGCACTCACCTCACCCTGAGCCCCGAGAACACCCGAATTGACGTTTGAGGCAATCAATGAAGACTGTTCACAGCTCACTCACTGGTTCACTCACTTCCTCTATCTCACGCACGCACACAGACACACACACTCACACAAACACACCCACACACACACGCGCCATCACACACCCACGCTCACACACACACGCGCCACCACACACCCACGCTCACACACACAGTTTGACAAACGGACAACCGTTCGCAGCAATGTGTACACACCAAACACTCAAACACCAAACACTCAAACACGCGTCACGAAATCAGACAGGATCAGCTCAAACACAACCGCACTCGCTCACGACAAATCACACACTGTGTGTGTGTGTGTGTGTGTGTGTGTGTGTGTGTGTGTGTGTGTGTGTGTGTGTGTGTGTGTGTGTCTGTCTGACCCACCCTCCTTGGTCCATTTTCTATCAGCTACTACTCAACCACAACTTAGCCTGTAGGTTAAATTTTAAATTTTAAAAATACAATCGAAAAAAGTTATAACGGTGAAATACAAAATGAACACTGAAAAATGCGAAAATGTTGGTCAATATTCTGCATGCTACTCCTCCTAAGCCAGCAATGGTACAACTATACAAATTATACCACTGCGTAGAAACTTTTCTGTTCTACTAAAAAAATTATAATTTATACCCAAAAATTAAATATAAAACATGTAAAATGGAAAAAAATTCAATCTATATTCAAAATTATATTTAAACTACACTCGTCCGATTGTCTATACTTTTTTCTCTATTTCTCAAAAACTAATTATCACACATCTAAATAAATAATACCATCATGCTGGGAATTTTATTTTCTACAACACGGTATAATTTTTAATTTTCCAAAGTGTATTAAAAAAGTTACGGCGGTGTGAAGTGCAAATGAGGCAAAATTCTTAAAGGCAAAAAGTCTTAGGCAGTCTAAGGCAGTCTTAAAGGCAAAATTCGCACAAAAATACGTGAATATTTTGTCAATATTCCGCTATCTATTCCGCATAAGCCAGCAATGATACAGCTATAGATATTATACTATTTTGTAGATAAATTTGTTTTCTACAAGAAAAGTTATAATTTATACCCACAAATGATACAAAAACGTGTAAAATTGGCAAAATTCTCAAATACATCCAAAATTACACTTGATCACCGGGCGACTAAAACTAATTCATTTTTCTACCTATTTCTCAGAAACTATTTGTCACACGTTAAAATAAATTATACCATCGTGCTGTAAATGTTTCGTTCTACAATGCGGTATAATGTTTTATTTTGCAAAGTGTAATTTAAGGAAGTTACAACGGTGTAAATTCAAAAGGACATATTGCCAATTTGACACTTATTATGCGCCCTTGCGATTACACAGGAACACTGATTACATTTCACTGAAGCCCAATCACAATCAATAATGCATCATATTAGCTCCAATCATGGATAGTGTGATCTTATTGCGTACAGTTTAATTAATTATACATTATACTGAATAGAAAGGTTGTATTGTCCTCAATATTTACACATTAATTTTTCCGCACGACGGGCGGGTAAAATGCTACTGGGAACAAAGTAAACTACTGAATTTTACTGTAATTTAATTTTGTGTAATTTAATTGGTTTAATTAAGTTGCATACGCTTAAGTTGCATACGCTTAGGTTGCATACGCTTAAGTTGCATACGCTTAAGTTGCATACGCTTAAGTTGCATAAGGATATGGGTTGTAATATCATGCAATTCCAACTATATGCATATGCTGTTTTAGCGGAAGCATTAATCTGGAATTATAGAGATGACAGAAAGTTTGATTGTTTTGATAGTGTTACACTTCTGAATTACTACACACGAAGGACGGGTGTGAATTCGAGCAGTGTTGAGGGAGAAAACTTCGACAATAATTATAACAAGAGTGTACAAATTTGACTTTTTCTATTGGTCGTTTTTCATAAATTTTCCTTGTGTTTGTTTCGTGTTTGAGTTCTGAATTATTCCGCACGACGGGCAACTTTAAATATGAGGCGGGTTGTGGAAAAACATGTTTTCTAAATAGAAACATAAATTTCACATTGAGACTTTTATATTGGCTAAAACTTTTCTATGGGTTTGTTTTTCTTTTTCAATTTGCACTAATTTCTTATGAATTGAATATTAACTATATTCTATGAACTGTTCCGCACGACGGGCGGGCTTAAATGTATCTATAAAGAGTGTAGTGTGAAGTGGAGATGCTTGCGCATTAAGGCATTCGTATCAGCTGACTGTTTGCGATGCAGTGTGTTGAGGCGTGGCTTATAGCCTGCGCGTGCGGGTACACTGCGTGTGCGCGAGCGTGCATGTATGCTTGTGTGTGAACTTGCAGGCATTGATGACGTATTGACGTATTGTTTTCTGATTGGTTGATTATTGGATGAATGTACAAACGATCGCCTGCATCGGGCGATTCTCAACGCGTGAATTGGAGAGGGAATGTTGGGCAGTGTGTGTGAAGCGTGCGGTGGTGTTGCGTTGTGTTGAAATGGGATTTACGGCGGTAGCGGTGGTTTATTGAGTGGCTCGTTCACTCACGGGTTATTGTTACCCGGTGGTTTATTGAGTCGTTTGTTCACTCACGGGTTACTGTTATATTTTGTTATTATCGAAGTATTTATATTCGTTCACTCATTCCGAGTTTATTCGAGACTGTAATTACACGCTTCCTAATTTCTAGTTGTCGATCTACCTAGACATGACGGAGAACGAAGCAACAATGACGGTTGCGGGGAATGCGGAACTACAAGCTATTTCGGCGACAAGTAATGTGGCTTTCGACCTGAGGCTGGTGCCGGAGTATGACGGCAAAAAGGACCCCACAGAATGGCTCAGCAAAGTTCAGAAAATGTGTCGACTCCGAGGCGTGCGCGATGTGGCCCAAGTTGTTGGGATGAGAGTTACAGGTGATGCATATGCTGTCGTGGACTGCCTCACCGATGTGGAACAGCTGGACTTTGAAAAAGTGGAGCAAGTTCTTCAGACCGCGTTTGGCATGGATACTTTCGGAGCGTACGACGCTTTTGTGGGGCGAAGATTGAGCGACGGTGAGTGTGTCGATGTGTTGCTGTCCGACCTGCGCAGACTGGGAGCCAGGTGCAATATAACCGACCCAGTCTCAATAAAATTTGCTTTCGTCTCAGCAATCCCACAGACGGTGCGACATGTCCTCAGGGCGAACGCCAAACTCGACGCTATGACGCTGACCGAAGTCGTGGACAGGACAAGGGTGATTTTGTCAGAAGCGACCCACACCGTTAACACTGGACTGGCTGCTCGTTCGACAACGCGTGATCACGACCAGCAGATAAAACCCTTCAAGTGTTTCTTGTGTAACCATGCCGGGCATTCCGCGCATTATTGCTCTCGCCGAAAAAATGGCCCTGGAAAAGGGAGAACTGGGCCCACGTGTTTCAAGTGTGGTGAAATCGGGCATATCTGTTCACGCTCTCCGGAAAACGGCCAAGGAGGAGTGACGTAGGTGCCAGTCTCTTCTCTACCGAAACGGCGCCGATGGTCACCACTCGTGTGTTGGTCAACGACGTTCAGTGCCTTGCGTTAGTTGACACTGGATGTACTAGGAGTATAATATCGGAGTCGTTGTGCAGAGGGCTGGCGGAATTTCATGGTGAGTCGTTGTTGACTATTAGCGGAGCTCAGATGATATGTCAGGGTAGTTGGCCAGCGCAGATCGCGGTGGACGGAGGCAAGGCATTCGAGCTCAGCGTACTGGTGGTGAAGCACCGGCCAGCCGGTTTTGATTTCATTCTCGGACTTGACGGTATTGTGGCAATGGGTGGTATGATGCTGGACTCGAGGCGGAAACTGACGTGGGGAGTAGAAGATGCACTTGCTCCGCGGGAACTGTGTGCTGCGGCAGCAGCGAATGGGAAAGGTGTGGGTGGTGGATGTGAGCTTGAGGGCAAAGACTTCGTGGCATATTTCGATGCAAATAAAAACTCGTGGAGAGCGAAGTGGAATTGGTCGCAACGTCCGATTGTGCTGACGAACCGGACGGCCGAATATGCGATTGCTCCACATGCCCATGATGAGTACCGGTCAGAGCTACAATCTTGGATTGACGCCGGATGGCTCGTTGAATACGATGAACGCGCTCATGGGCCAGTAAGAGGACGCATCCCACTCATGGCAGTCAGCCAAAAGAATAAATCCAAAGTCAGGCCGGTGATGGAATTTCGCCAATTAAATCAATTCGCGGAAATACATACAGCGGATGCTGACGTCTGCCATCACAAACTCAGAGATTGGAGGAGGCGGGGCGACCGTATAGCCTTGTTGGATCTGACGCGCGCCTATCTCCAGGTTGAAGTCGAGCCTGCACTCTGGTGTTACCAAACAGTAATAATATCTAACAAGCGATATTGTCTGACTCGGTTGGGGTTCGGGCTAAGTGCGGCTCCTATCATAATGAAAGAGATCGTCAACTTCGTGTGTAAGCAAGATCCAAATGTCGACAGAGCAGCTTAATCGTACATTGACGACATTCTTGTCGATGAGTCTGTGTTGAGCGCAGATGAAGTGAGCAAGCATCTCTCCAGATATGGGCTGACCTGTAAAACCGCAGTGCGGACCGACCCCTCATGTCGTGTACTGGGTCTGAGCGTTCGGCGACAGCAAAACGGATTGGCGTGGATCAGGGATAATCCTATACCACCAATTAATGGGCCAATGACTCGCAGGTCGGTGTTTTCGTGGTGCGGCCGTCTGGTTGCTCATCTACCGGTGGCTGGATGGTTAAGACCTGCCGCTTCCTGGATGAAGCGGTGTGTGAATTCTGCGACTCAAGGATGGGATGATTTCGTTGATGACCATTCTGTTGAGGACAAAATTTCAAATGTCATTAACAGACTCACGAATGAAGATCCAGCGCGGGGAGTATGGCGGGTGACCGGAGAAGAGGTCACTGTGTGGACTGATGCCAGCGCGATTGCTCTCGGAGTGGTGTTGGAGACTAAGGAATCGGGAGTAATCGAGGACGCATGCTGGCTTCGTTGAGATGAAGTCACTCATATCAACATGGCCGAGCTGGACGCTGCCATCAGAGGTATCAACATAGCTGTTTCGTGGGGTATGAAGGTGATAGACCTCCGCACAGATTCTGCAACTGTTCACAATTGGATTGGTGATGTACTGAGCGGTAGTGCCATGCTCCGGACAAAAGCGCATGGTGAAATGCTGATACGACGGAGAGTGTGCCTCATCAAACAGATGGTGGATGAACTCGGATTACGAGTGAAGGTGCGGCTGGTTCGATCCGCCGAAAATTTGGCAGATGCTCTCACGCGTGTGCCAACCAGTTGGCTTGGCAGCGAATCAACAGCTGTAGGTGCGGCAGCTGCGGCTCCAGCAGTCCGTGGCTCAGTCGCCGAGGATATTGCAAACATTCATGAGCGAGCAGGGCATCCAGGAATACGTCGAACATTATTTTTTGCCAAACGTGACCCCGCTAGACCTGTGAAGCGATCGGAGGTACGTGATGTGGTTCGTCGTTGTGATGTATGCAGCGCTATCGATCCGGCACCGGTCGAATGGCGACACGGCGCGCTGAGCGTTGCTGATATCTGGAGTCGCCTGGCCATTGACGTTACTCATTACGACAATCAGTCGTACCTGACTGTCGTTGACTGTGGCCTTTCGCGGTTTAGCTTGTGGAGACAACTGCGTGCGGCCGACAGTTATCAGGTCATACAGCACTTGGAGAGGATATTTTTTGAGAGAGGTGCACCAGCTGAACTACTTTGCGACAACGACACATTTTTCAGAAGTCGGTCGTTTGCGGCGCTTGCAGCACAGTGGGACATCAAGCTACGTTTCAGAGCGGCGTATGCTGCAAGTGGGAATGCGATTGATGAGCGCAATCATAGGACCGTGAAAGTAATTGCTGCTAGAAGGGGTGGCAGCATCACTGAGGCTGTTCATTTATATAACGTCACGCCTCGCGACGGAGAGACTGCAGACAGTGCACCAGCCAATTGTGTCTACAACTATAGAGTACGAGACTACGCGAGACCTCGGGTTAACCAGCCAAGAGAAGGAGAGATTTCCGGTAGTGGGCGGTCTAGATTCACGACTGGTGACGCAGTATGGGTTCGTGAGCGTGGGACCAGATGCACCGAGCGGTCGGCACAAGGAGTGGTAAGTGGTGTTGTGTCCGAGGAGGTGGTCGAGGTTGACGGTGTGCCGCGTCATGTCCGAGATCTTCGCCGCAGGAACGAGCATGGTGTGGAAGCCGAGCCACCCGACTATATGTCATCAACCAACGACTCTCCGCTGTGGGTCGGTGGTCCCGTGTCCCACTCCACTTCCAATGCAGATGTGTCCGGTCGAGCTTCATCCTCAGTACAGGAGCGAGTCGACGCTGTTGGAGTTCATGATGATGCAGCACGTCCAGAACTTGATGCTGATAGACGGGAACCGACGATCGTGCCAGCCGAAGGCGTTCGAAGAGGAGCGCGTGTACGGCGACCACCTCCTCGGTGTTTATGTTGTGATCTTGGAGATCAGGGTGGAGTGTAGTGTGAAGTGGAGATGCTTGCGCATTAAGGCATTTGTATCAGCTGACTGTTTGCGGTACAGTGTGTTGAGACGTGGCTTATAGCCTGCGCGTGCGGGTAGCCTGCGTGTGCGTGTGCGCGAGCGTGCATGTATGCTTGTGTGTGAACTTGCAGGCATTGATGACGTATTGGCGTATTGTTTTCTGATTGGTTGATTATTGGATGAATGTACAAACGATCGCCTGCATCGGGCGATTCTCAACGCGTGAACTGGAGAGGGAATGTTGGGCAGTGTGTGTGAAGCGTGCGGTAGTGTTGCGTTGTGTTGAAATGGGATTTACGGCGGTAGCGGTGGTTTATTGAGTGGCTCGTTCACTCACGGGTTATTGTTACCCGGTGGTTTATTGAGTCGTTTGTTCACTCACGGGTTACTGTTATCTTTTGTTATTATCTAATTATTTATATTCGTTCACTCATTCCGAGTTTATTCGAGACTGTAATTACACGCTTCCTAATTTCTGGTTGTCGATCTACCGAGACATGACGGAGAACGAAGCAACAATGACGGTTGCGGGGAATGCGGAACTACAAAGAGTGGGTTTAAATGATAGCGAGGTATATGATATTTTGCTAGCAGTAAATATTCCAGCGATAAAAGTAGAATAGCTCTTAAGCAAATGATATCGGAGAATGATGTGAACCTTTAAATATATTTTGCAATCTGATGATATATGTATTAGGAACAATATGTAGTAGAATATAGATTGCATAATATAATATCGGCTGTAGTATCAAGGGCTGTAATATCGGTGTAGTCCAAAAAATAACAACTGTATGAATATGATGCAATAGTGGAAGCATTAACCGGGAATTATGAGATAATATTATGGCAAAAATTCATTTTATACTAAAAAATCACTATTATTTTGTGTTTACATTTCGAAATTATTCCTGACGACGGGCGGGTTGACTGAATAATATGTCGTCAATTATTAGAATAAGAATATGCAAGTTCAGAACAGGAATTTTATATTGGTTTAGATTTTACAATTTAGAGTTTTCTATTAGACCGGCTGTTTGCATTTGAATATGTATTACTTTTGTTTTATCAATTGTTCCGCACGACGGGTGGGTAAAAACATTCAATTTTACTGTGTGGAATGAATCCATATACAAAACTCACGGGCTTGACTTGAAGATCCAGACTCAGTAATGTAAATGTGACTTAAATGGTGCATAATTATATCGCATTATGCAATAAATGCGAATTTAGCTGCCTTAGTTTGGTTCCGATACTATATTGGCGGGTTGAGAGAAAACTATTGGTGGGCCGTGTGCTTGGGACCCCTGGGGTAAATAATCTCAATCTTCTGATTACAAATTATAATCGAATCAGGACATTTTTTGATCACAAACTAATAAGTTAAATCACCTCAGACTAGGCTGAGTGCGGTCAAGATTGGATGATTGGGTTGTGTTGGATAGGTTTGACTCAGGCTATATTGGGTTTTAATGATAGCGGAAAATATATAAATTTTAGCAATAAATATTATAGCGGTAATAGTAAAATAGTACTTAAGCAAATGATGTTGGGGATTGATGTTAAGTAATAAATATAGTTTGGAAACATTCTGATGAAAAGATTTCATCATCTTTCATTGTCTGTTTCGTGTTTGTCAAACCAAAGCAAAAATCAAACCAAAAATAGTTATAGCATTGAAAAGACAAAATGAACGCTTAAAAAAGCGAAAATTTTGGTCAATATTCTGAAGACTACTCTTCCTAAACCAGCAATGGTACAACTATACAAATTATACCACTGTGTAGAAAATTTTCTGTTCTACTCAACAAATTATAATTTATACCCAAAAATTAAATATAAAACATGTAAAATTGAAAAAAATTCAATCTACATTCAAAATTTTATTTAAGCTCCACGCGTCCGATTTTCCATAATTTTTTTCTCTATTTCTCAAAAACTAATTATCACACATCTAAATAAATAATACCATCATGCTGGGAATTTTGTTTTCTACAACACGGTATAATGTTTAATTTTCCAAAGTGTATTATAAAAAGTTACGTCGGTGTGAGGTGAAAATGACAAAGTCAAAAAGGCAAAATTAGCACAAAAAAACGTGAATATTTTGGTCAATATTCCGCTATCTATTCCTCATAAACCAGCAAAGGTACAGCTATAACAATTATACTATTGTGTAGATAATTTTGTTTTCTACAAGAAAAGTTATAATTTATACCCACAAATGATACACAAAAACGTGTAAAAGTGGCAAAATTCTCAAATACATCCAAAATTACACTTGAACACCGGGCGACAAAAATGTATTTATTTTTCTACTATTTCTCAGTCTCTATTTGTTATACATAAAAATAAATTATACCATCGTGCTAGAAATTGTTTTTTCTACAATACGGTATAATTTGTAATTTTCAAAAGTATATCTGAAGGATATCTGAAGGAAGTATATCGGAAGGTTACGGCGGTGAAACTTCAAAAGGACATATTGCCAATTTGACAGATATTATGAGCACTTGCGATTACACAGGAATATACTACTGTGTAGATAATTTTGTGTTCCACAAGATAAGTTATAATTTATACCCACAAATGATACAAAAACGTGTAAAATTGGCAAAACTCTCAAATACATCCAAAATTACACTTGAACACCGGGCGACTAAAATTAATTCATTTTTCTTCTATTCCTCAGTAACTATTTGTTACACATAAAATTAAAGTATACCGTCGTGCTAGAAATATTGTTTTCTACAATACGGTATAATTTGTAATTTTCAAAAGTGTATCTGAAGGAAGTTACGGCTGTGTAAAGTCAAAAGCACATATTACCAATTTGACAGCTATTATGCGCACTTGCGATTACACAGGAATATACACCGATTAAATTTCACTGAAGCCCAATCACAATTAAGAATGCATTATATTAGCTCCAAGCATGGATGGTGTGGTTTTATTGGGTACAGCTTAATTAATGCTACGCTATACTGAATAGAAAGTCTTTATTGTCCTCAATATTTACACATGAATTGTTCCGCCCGACGGGCGGGTAAAATACTCCTGGGAACAAAGTTAACTACTGAATTTTACTGTATAATTTAATTGGTATAATTTCAAGCTGCATAAGCTTAAGTTGCATAAGGATATGGGTTGTAATATCATGCAATGCCAACTATATGAATATGCTGTTTTAGCGGACGCGTAAATCTGGAATTATAGAGATGACAGGTTTCATTGATTTGATAGTGTTACACTTCTGAATTACTACACACGAAGGATGGCAGTGAGCTTGAGCAGTGTTGAGGAAAAAAACGTCGTCAATAATTAAAACAAGAACTTACAAACTAATATTTTTCTATTGGATAAGCTTTTTGCTTTTTGATTCATTATATTCTATTTATAGTTCCGCGCGACGGGCGGGTTTAAATACGAGGCAGTTCGAGGGAAAATATGTCAGTTCAGGTTAGGTTGCCACATCTAAGATAAAAACATTCACATTTAGACTTTTCTATTGCTTACTGGTTTATTGAGTCGTTTGTTCACTCACGGCTTACTGTTATCTTTTGTTATTATCTAAGTATTTATATTCTTTCACTCATTCCGAGTTTATTCTAGACTGTAATTACACGCTTCCTAAATTCTGGTTGTCGATCTACCGAGACATGACGGAGAACGAAGCAACAATGACGGTTGCGGGGAATGCGGAACTACATCAATGTAGA
This sequence comes from Sacculina carcini, assembly GCA_916048095.2. Classification (NCBI taxonomy): domain Eukaryota; kingdom Metazoa; phylum Arthropoda; class Thecostraca; family Sacculinidae; genus Sacculina; species Sacculina carcini. The sequence goes on along the minus strand of OU696587.1, from coordinate 560,111 downwards.
TGAGAAACAGTATGGGACCCAATACAGAACCCTGGGGGACGCCCTTATGAATATTTAGATAATTTGAATAGTTTTGGTCGTAGTTAACTGATTGGAAACGATTGTTAACATAAGATCTGAAAAGTGCTAAGCTGATACCAAGAATTCATAAATTTTCTAGTTTATGAAACAGTATTTTATGGTTCAGGGAGTCAAATGCCTTAGAGAGATCCAGAAATACTCCGACTACATTATCGCCTTGCTCCAAACATTTGTAAATTTCCGCTGTAAAATTTAGTATGGCTGTTTCTGTTGATTTGTTAGTACGGAAGCCGAATTGGCTGGCAGTAATTAGTTTTTTTTTATTCTAAATAATTAACCAGTCTGGAAGATAAACATTTTTCAAATATTTTGTTGAAAGATGGTAGGAGGGATATAGGGCGAAAATTATTAAGATCATTTATATTTCCGGATTTGTATACAGGAATAATTTTGGCAATTTTCAGACAATCTGGATATATGCCTTTTGAGATACTTTTGTTTATTATGTCAGTTAGAGGAATTACTATTTCGGAACAGACCTTCATTATTAGTTTTGGGGGGATTTCGTCATAAGCCTGTGAATTTGATGAGACATTTCGCAAAAGTTTGAGCACTTCAGCATGATTAACTGGATTTACGAACAATGATGAAGAAATGTTTTCAGTAAGATAGGATCGAAATATTTCTTTATCATTGCATTCAACACTGTTGTTGCTTAGACTCAATAAATGATGGTTAAACACATTTGCTAGATTCATATTTATATTTTTTAAGTCCGGCAGGTATTCGAAACGTTTTCCATCCCTGCCCAGTATATTATTTATTATATTCCAATGTTTTTTTGGGTTACCTTGGGTGGAGCTCAGAATCTCTTTATAGTAATTATTTTTTGCTTCCCTACGTATTTTAGTCAATAAATTTTTATATGCTTTATACTTCTTCATGTATGTCATGGGCCATTTGGAAGCCAGTCTTTCAAGTCTATGCTTCTCAACAATGCTTTTTCGCAGCCCAGATGTTATACATGGTTTCTTTGAACTTTTGTTGCTAATTTTGACCTTATGTAATACAAAGTGTTTATTAAATAGCTCCAAAAAGCGGTCGGAGAAGATATTATATGATTCGTTCGGACATTCAGATTTCAATACAGATTCCCAGTTTTCCTCAGATATTTCTCTACGAAATGATTCCTTTTTTGTGTCAGTTATGATTCTTTTATTTGCGTAAACTGGATTTCCTAGAGTTTGTCTTTGTATATTGAATTGTGATATTATGATGTAATGATCGGATATATCATTCTTCAGCACCAAATTTGACATGTTATGTTCAAAATTTGTGGTCCAAATATGGTCGATAAGTGTAGCTGATGTTTCTGAAACGCGAGTTGGTTTGGATATTAGTTGCAAAAAAGAATACATGTGCATTGTGTTTTCGAGTACTTTGGTCATACTGCAGTCTTATGTTAGATTAAGATTAAAGTCACTAAATATGTAAATTGAATTACAGTTTCTAGTTTCTGTTTCCAGGGTATGCTGAAGATTGTCAATGAAATTGCCAAATTTTGAATTTGGAGGCATATAAATACATAATACCAGTGATTTCTTACATTCAATAGTGATTTCAACACCCAAGCACTCAACAGAGTCATTTGAGAAAGATATGTGGTTCAATCTGGAAGAGTTAAAGCCACTCGCGACATACACAGCTACACTACCGCCTGATCTATTTCTTTTCAAGGTGTGCAATGTCATAGCCTGGTAATTTATATAAGTCCACAATATCATTGCCGAGTCGTGTCTCGAGAAATCCGATCACGTCTAGGTTTATTCCAATATTGTCTAATATCATATCTTGAAATAGCTGCAAGCTGCTAGGGATACTTCTGATATTCATACTGCATATGTTAAATTTAGGTTTGCCATATTGGGAATTTTCCAGAGGAAAACTGTTCGCAAAAATATCTGATATAGGTGGTAAGCTAAAATGTTTGATGTTATAGAAGTACGTTGAGTCAGTATTACATAGATGCTTGTCAAAATCCTGAATGTTTGTAACAGTCATGCTAAAGACAGAGTAAAATACAAGATGCGTTGCAGAGAAAAAGGAGTGATACTTCTACTGCTTTTTGGTGCGCCTTGGTCGCTGGTCTTGCTGACTTGTGGTTGGCACGACACCCGAGGGTCCTCCCACTGTCCTTGACTCATCGTACTTTGTTGGACACGTGGTAGTCGCACGTGCTTCACCAGTAGCACCGCCCGTTGCTGTAGCAGACTTTGTTGGACACGTGGTAGTTGCACGTGCTTCACCAGTAGCACCGCCCGTTGCTGTAGCTGAGACCGCATCTGCCACTGCGAGAACGTTGCTGTTTGGTCAGTGTTGACGTTGTACACTAGCCACGTGTTGAAACTCGCGATTGGCTGGCGTGTCGCTGACAACTGATTCCGCATCATGACTGTCTCGAATGATCAGACGGGTGTGTCTGAAGTACGCTATTTTGCCGCGAGCTCTTGGCTCTCTCAGCATCGGCATCTGATCTTTCTTCTTCTGCTGCGAGGCAGCACAGAGGTCTTTATTAATGTAAATTTCTGACCCTTTCAGTTTTCGCGTGTTGCGCATGGTCGCGTCGCGGTCAGAGAACCGGTCGAATTGCACAACAATATTGCGGGGCCTATCACCTGAGGGACGACCCACCCGATGCGCTCGCTCGATGTTCGCTGCCGGCAGGTACATTTTTTTCTGACAGCAGCTTGTGTACGCCCTCAGTGGTCTGCTCCCATGTTTCATGTCCAGTCTCTTTCATGCCTGCGATGCATACGTTTTTTCTCCGGCTGAAATCTTCAGATTTGTCAGCTCTCTGCTGCAGCTCGATGATCTTGTTGGGCAGCTGGTCGATTGTGTTCTTGCTTTCCGCGTTTTCTTTTCTCGTGTCTTTCACTTCGCTTTTGAGGTAATAAATCTCAGCTTGGGAGAACTCCAGGCTTCGCCTGAGTTCACCCACATTTTCATTGAGGGTTTTTATCTGCTCATTGAGCTGGTGGCTCACGTGCTTCATAGCCTCCTTGAATGCCGATTCTTGCGAGGTTAAGAGGACTTGTAGTGTCTCCATGAAAACTATCATGAAAACCATCATGAAAACCATACATGCTTATCGATACTCACCACAGTTGCACAACCACACACGATGAAAGTCAGTACAAGACTGAGTCGTTGTGTGAGCGTCGTGGAGTGTGTGTCGGTGTGCGGTGTCTTGTGGGCGCGGTTGGGGCTGCAATGCCCCCGCGCGCCCGTCTCCTAATACATATTTTGTTTTTGTTCTTTATGTCTGCTTTTACAAGCTAACCGGCCTGTAACAAGCTATTTCGGTTATTTTATTTCGGTTTGAATGAAATTTTGGTGAAATTTGAATTCGATGAAAATTTGGTTCCGACTTCAGCAGCAGTGGTGATGCCTTCAGCACCAGGGGAGGACAGCATCAGTGGAAGTTCTCAATGGCGTGTCAGGAGCGTGTTGTAGGGACGGCGGTGAGGCATGGTGCCGGCTGGAGGCAGCGGGGAAGCTGTGGCGGATCATGGTCACTCCGTCCTTATTGGAGTTGGACACGTCGCTGAGCTGGCGGTGGAAGCTGCTGGTGCTGGAGGGCTGGTGGAGTGAGAGCTGCTGAAGCCGAGAATCTGGAAAAATGGAAGGCGAGACGGCGTGTTCTGTGTGGACGGCGGTCTCGGCTAGCTGCGGTAGGTTGCTGAAGAGCACTGGGGTCGAGGTGTTGTGCCCTATCGCGGCAGCCGTTGATGTAGAAGACTGCAGGCTGCTGAGGAGCACTGAAGAGCACGGGCGGAAGCGGGAGTGAGGTGGACGCTGGGGCTAGCCGTGATGTGCTTCGCCGCAGTCATGGTGTGCCCTGCTGGAGGTCGTGGAGTCGGCAGTATTTGTCCTGTTTATTCCTGGTTTAATTTTATTCCGCGTTTATTTTTCGGCTTGTATTTTCAGTTCAACTTTCAGTTTTGTTTCTTGAGAAACAGGGGGAGATGTAATAGATTAGTGCTGGATATTGTGTATGAATTATTATTTTGTATGAGCGTGAGTGAAGGTGCTGTATGTGTATATGAGCGTGCGTTTGAATGGTGGATTGTCCGGTTTGATGACTGCGCGTGCCACGTGGTGGCGTTATGTTTCGGGAGTCGTTGTGTGAGCGTCGTGGAGTGTGTGTCGGTGTGCGGTGTCTTGTGGGCGCACGTGGGGCTGCAATGCCCCCGCGCGCCCGTCTTCTAATACATATTTAGTTTTTGTTATTTATGTCTGCTTTTACAAGCTAACCGGCCTGTAACACTTATTATAATCAACGTAGTTCATTTCTGGTAGGAAAAAGGTAATATGTAAAAAATAAAAATAAATTATGCCATCTGTTGATTTTTTAAAACAGTTTCAGTTCTTAGCAGAAAAAACTGTTCTCAAACCCTGCTTTCTTACACAATGATTAACTCAATAATTGAATGCATATGTACTGTACTGTACATAGAAGTGCTGCACAGTACCGTGCAAACAATGATATTAGGGCTTTCAGACACATTATAACACTTTTATTGTGCATATTTAATGATAATTCAATTTAATAAGGTCACTAATAGCATGAATAACTAATGTGTTGATAAAAAATAATACATTTAACATCCCAAATATATAATTTCCATAATTTTTATTCTTTGCATGACTCTTAAAAAAACTTGTTTTTTGTTCGAAGTTTTTTTTGGCAAAAAACGTTTTTTTTAAACCATCAGTTTTTAGGTCGCATCTCTATCACTACCACGTGCAAGTGACAGTGTTCGTGCAAATCGAATCCAGTATGCCAGCCAAACGCTCCAGGCGACATACGCACATACATCAACTGTACATAATGAACCACCGTAAACGCTCAATCACACACACACCAATTGTTGCATGCATTGCCCATTTGATATATCAACTCGATGTTTTATATAGTCGCTAGACAGTCTTGACAGAGCTACTCTCTGTGGCTGGCTCACTCTTGCTTTTTGCGCACGCTTTATTCTTTTGTACCCATCTTGCGTTCTTGCCTTGACAATCTTGTTGCCTGTATCGTTGTTCACAGGCTGCCGTGTCATCATTCTTATAGCGGTGTTTATGATTGCTATTGTTTAGTAATTGATTGTGATAGATTGTATGTGTGTAATTTCACAGTGTTCATCCGAGGCGCCAGAGCGAGCGATGCGCGAGTTGCTCCGATATATTGAACGTTTACTTACATGACATTCAACGTTTGTATGTCTGTGTGTCTGTATACACGCGCAGCACTGGTCGCGTTGGCAGAGGCCGTGTATGTGTGTGTGCAGTCACGTGTTTGTGTGGCTGTGGTCCTTGCGCGAGCGGTAGATGTTTGTTTGTGAATGCGTGCGTGTCTGCATGCGCAGCACTGGTTATACAGGCAGATGGTGTGCACGTGTAGTAGTAGAGTACTACACTTTGTTACATTTGTTTACATTATCCCCCTTGCCCCTCCCCCCTCTGACGTCACCCCCCTCTGACGTCACACTTAACCTAACTTTTTTTATTTTTTTTTTTTTAACCTAACCTAACTTTTTTTTCTTTTTTTTTAACCTAACCTAACTTTTTATTTTTTTTAACCTAACCTAACTTTTTTTATTATTCTATACCTAACCCGACCCAACCTAACCTAACCTAACCTAACTTATTTTCATTATTTCTTTATTCTATACCTAACCCAACCCGACCTAACCTAACCTTTATTTTCTTTATTTCTTTGTTCTATACCCAACCTAACCTAACTTTTATTTTTAATATTTATTCTATACCTAACCTAACCTAACCTAACCCGACCTAACTTTTATATTTAATATTTATTATATACCTAACTCAACCCAACCTAACCCAACCTAACCTAACCTAACCCAACCCAACCTAACTTTTATTTATTCTATTTATTTTAAATATGCATACCTGACGGGTTTCGAACCGGGGTCCTCGCAGAGTTCAGTCACAGCGGGAATATGCTGGTGGAGCTAGACATATTTGTTTGCGCCGCATTTGTTTGCGTCACGATATATCGGGATCGCCAAGTCGATGTTTGGCAGAGGCGTGAGTAGTGTATTATATCCGAAATGGGTTTATACAAAATGGTTTGACTAAATCGGTAATTAAAACGCTATTCGACTGTGTCGGAATTGACACAAAAATGACTTGCAACGAAATGATCTTTGTGTATTTTCACTTGATACACAACTATGGCAAATATACAAGCGGAAATCATGTAGAATCATATTGGCCATACGATTCAGCGAACACATCGTGAACACAAATGTTTGTTGATTTTTCGATCAATTTTGATGATGTAAATCATATCGTGTGTCTCATACACAATTTCCAGTTCAGCCGACCATGTATCAGGAACAGAAACACCTTCTTGTAGAGCTTCCGAAAGACACACGTCAAACGATGTGTACTCTTTGTACGATTCGCTGATGTAACGATGGGGATAATATTATGTTGTTATGTTGATCTTCGTTTGGCTGATCGTGAAGTCTTGATAGTTCCTCTTGATGTTGTGTTCCGCGATAACAAGTAATAGTCACCCAGTCGAAGTTGAATTGTATATTGTCAGCAACCAGTCAGTCTACTTTAAAGCTATTCTGAAATCTAATGAATTAATTACGGCTTGCCTGAGTGAGTGGTGAGTCCTACATCGCACGTCGCTAGTCCAGCTCAAACTAAATCAACTGACCCACCAACAAGCACAGCCAAAGTACCCCCTTATTCTCATTAAACCCCGGGTTATATACCTACGAACACACGTCGTTGGCACCATATTTCGCAAGCAATTGCCAGCTGGCCAAACTGCTCGAACTACACAACCGGGACACAAGCTATTTCTAAACGCGATTTGACAGTACACAGGCGTGTTGCCTCGAGATGATCAGCCAAGTCAAACGTACAAAAAAGGGTCATTAATCACTGTCACACATACTCCGCTAGAGCCAAACATACCAGGCACCGTGTTATACGGGCGTCGCTCTAACACATAAATTAGCCTAACGACAGCTGCACAAGCAAGCCGCGAAAGAACGAGAACGTAAACTGAGAAAGAGAGAGAGAAAGAAAACTGAGTAAACTGACAGATAGAAAACTGGTCTGATTATAACTTTGTTATATCACAGCTGCGAGGTCTTTTAAACGAATGTGAACACTAGACACAATCACGGCCATTAAAGCCAACGGCTCTACTGAATCGTGATAGTTGCCATTATAGCAAACTGCCAATCATTATTTGCCGGGTTTCCACTTCAGGGTAGGACTGAGGCATAATTCTGATCAGTGATTATACAGCGCCATTTCTCACCATACACACATACTCCATGAGTAAGTGCATACAGTATTGTGCGTCTGTAATAATCAACTGTCACATCGAGTCGACAGGGCCGTACATAAAACACAGGAACGTCCTGTGTCACCAGTCAATTGCTGGTGAATTCTGGCACATTAACTGTCCTTTTTCGATGTTTGCCTCATCCCAATATTTTTGTGGTATTCCTGCAGTATCAAGAACTGACAGCTCCAGCGTTCAGTATTAGCCCAAAATACTCGACAGCTTGATTAAAAGTGAGGTTTTAAAATTATTCAGACCAGTAATCTTTACATTTTCGCTTGAAAATTACTAGCTATAACCCTAACTAGTCATTACAACCCCTTTCACCTAAATATTCAAGGGTGTATATCAAAGTACTTAAACACAATTATACAATGAAATAAAATTCTAGATTAGCGCATGTCTATGTCTATCGCATAAATTAATCGCAACTAACACAGTAACTTAAAATCTAGAACAAGAATATATATCTCACAAATCTACATGAGAAACTAACTTAGTTGTAATTAACACACGGTTATGGACACAAGGTTACGATTACCTGGCTATAAGATTAACACAATTAATTCTAACTAGCTCAACACATTATACATATAAAATGAGCGATATATCGTTTTAATAAAACCATTTGTCGCCGACCACGAACGCGTCCACAGCTCGATCCAAGCAGGTGGTGTCGATCTTGAACCACATCAGGCAGATGTCGTACACCGGCGGGGTATACTGTGTCGACTCGTAGTCCACGCGCTGCTCCACCAGTCATCCAGCTGCTGTCGTCGTTTTGCGCAAACACCTGCAGCACTTCGTTGGGAATCTCGTTGATAAATATTCGACCTTCTTCCATGATTACTCGTCCCCATCTTTATCGCAGTTGTTTTTCAGGTTGTTCGGTGAACCGCTGGTGTTGTCTCGGCTCGTGTTGATGATGATCTCGGCATTGACTTATCTCAGTCCGCTAATTGTTTTCGTTGTCGTTGTTAGTAAACTGTCAGTTCAGCACACGGTTGATCAGGGGGTTCAGCACACTGTTGACTCAATCTCGCCTCTTCAGACCGAAAAACGGACAATTTTCACCAGTGACTCATTGTTCTGTGTCGGTGTGGTAGCAGGATTGAGACAGGAAATTGAATGAAAAACGCATGCGATGTCCACTTGGAAATACGAAACTAATTTACCACGAGGTAGGAAAACTGGGCCGCATTCATAAGAGAAAATATAGACAATTAATAGGAAACAATTAATAGGAAACAATATCCAGAGCAGTTTTACTTTTAATCATTATGAAATATTATTGTATTTATTTATTCTAATTAAACCCACTTTCACTTTATAATTGTCAAGTTGCCATATATTTATATAGTTTTAAGAATATGTTTTACACACTTACAGAGTAATGTTTCGTCTTTTGTAACTTTGAGTGCACGCATACTTCTGCGTATATTCTCGATGATAATTACAATCTACTTTATCGGTCGTTAATTGAGGTTGTAGCATACTTCTGTGTATGCCTCCAGTTTCAACTAACCGACTTAGTCAACAAAGTAATTGCTTCAATAACTCCGCTTGTTTATTAAGTAGCATGTAAAATGCTTTCAACTAAATGTCTTATGTATTTTCACCGTTAGACGGTTGACACAAGCCTCTTCTCTTTTGACACCATGTGTGCCTCGTACATTATTTTGTTGCTCAATATTTAACGCATTCATATATCCATCAGTTAAGTCTATGTAACTTTCCTCGATATCCGTTTCCTATTATAAAACACCTCTTACACTCTCATTTTCTGGTATGAGATACACAGTGTCTACACCAACATCTACTTAATCTGGTCATTTAGTCATATAGTCATCAATCATTTAGTTATTTAGTCATCTTTCATTGATTTATTTAGTCATCAGCGGCATATCGTGCCCTGACGTTCCAATGCATCTTATATGCGTTGCTATACATACTTTAAATGTATGTTCTCAAATATCTGTCACTTTTGACAGATAGTTTTACATTTCATTTCAAATATTTCAACATCTCGTCCTGATTAAAAACAGTATTTGTGAGTGATTGTCTTCTCATATCTCTCAGTCGTATATAGTACATGCTTTGACATTATAATAATAATGTCAAAGTCCAATTGTACACCATAATAATTATACAAATAATTAAACAGTTCCCAGCCTAATATCCAACTGTCCTATAATTTCGTGTCCTCTAATAGAATACTTAGTGTCAAAATTCACAAAAGACACCGATCATTTAATAAGTGCAATATTGTTTAATCTTGTCCCCTTTATACTAGTCAAACGCATCCTACAAGACATGCAAATTAGTTTCTTCACGCAATATTTCGATATTATTCATACATCACACCCAGCATCTACTAAAATATTGATTGGAGGTCCTCCTATATTTACATAACATATTGATTTCTAACATTAGCTTCAAAATTAGTTCTGGGTTTTGCTTTCTGAAACACATACTGACCTTATTCAATAGTGGTTTTCGTAAATTTTTTCATTCTTGTTTCTTACGGAATTTTCTTATCTATATTTGCTTTGGTTGTACCATTAACTATAATACCTATGGTTAAAATACATACTTTATCCATATATTTATTTATATTTCCTAATTTTATTCTGAGTAAGGCTCTGGATTCTGACAAGGCTTAAGGAAAATTGAGATAACACTCACCTCACAGTTCATTGAGCCACCGGTGTGATCGACCGAACATAAAATTCGACACGATGATGCTATTCAGCAATAATTCTGTAGTTGTCTGGTCACTGCAGCAATTTGTAGTCGTACGGGTTGTCATGGCTTCCAATCAGTAGCTATCCGGGTCACGGCACCAAATGTAACGATGGGGATAATATTATGTTGTTATGTTGATCTTCGTTTGGCTGATCGTGAAGTCTTGATAGTTCCTCTTGATGTTGTGTTCCGCGATAACAAGTAATAGTCACCCAGTCGAAGTTGAATTGTATATTGACAGCAACCAGTCAGTCTACCTTAAAGCTATTCTGAAATCTAATGAATTAATTACGGCTTGCCTGAGTGAGTGGTGAGTCCTACATCGCACGTCGCTAGTCCAGCTCAAACTAAACCAACTGACCCACCAACAAGCACAGCCAAAGTACCCCCTTATTCTCATTAAACCCCGGGTTATATACCTACGAACACACGTCGTTGGCACCATATTTCGCAAGCAATTGCCAGCTGGCCAAACTGCTCGAACTACACAACCGGGACACAAGCTATTTCTAAACGCGATTTGACAGTACACAGGCGTGTTGCCTCGACATGATCAGCCAAGTCAAACGTACAAAAAAGGGTCATTAATTACTGTCACACATACTCCGCTAGAGCCAAACATACCAGGCACCGTGTTATACGGGCGTCGCTCTAACACATAAATTAGCCTAACGACAGCTGCACAAGCAAGCCGCGAAAGAACGAGAACGTAAACTGAGAAAGAGAGAGAGAAAGAAAACTGAGTAAACTGACAGATAGAAAACTGGTCTGATTATAACTTTGTTATAGCTGATGATGTGTTTGCTATCTGACGAACTACCACCAACATAGCGATAGTTATAATTAGGCACCAGTGTAGCAGGAGAAACACAGCTCATGGTGTTTATACAAAGAAAGATAAACATTGACTGTAAGAGCGAAATTATCAGACACGGAGTGATGGCGATAATTATGACGCATGCTCCGATAAGTAGTGCAATTAGTCTCAGCCGTGATACGCAGTTGAGCTCGAGACGCTTGCGGGTGAGGTTGTGTAGCTTTTATCGGGGAATTGTCAACATGAGTCAGGTGAATACAAACGTTGATACGACCAAGCGGATCCTGCCACTGGAACATCATGCGGTCAAGTTTGTTGCCGATACACCGTTCATCTGTGGACACCCACTGGAGCAGAGGATTTGGATTATTTTCGGACGACTGGAAAAACATAGTCAGACGGATTTCGAACACTTACAAAAACAGCTTACTAATATTATGCAACTGGAGCGATATTTTGACCCCTTTTGGAAAATTCATCGCGGCGCTGTGAGAATGTTCACCAACGAGGAGCGTGCACTACAGATTGTGATCGATACAGTTATGAGTCGACCGATGAGAGATGCTGTTCTTGGAGCCGTTGCAGCCGCTGTATCATTTAAAGTGTTGTCGGTGGCGTTGGTGCGAAGTGACGAGACTCAGATTTAACGGCCGCCCGATGCGACCTGCAACACTATGGAGTGGATGAAGACCATTGTTATGAGCTACTATGAGTCGCGAAAACAGTAATTGACCGAGACCAAGATTTATCGTGAATTTAATGAAGATGGTTGTGCACAAAGAACAAAATGAAGATGGTTGTGCACAAAGAACAAAATGAAGATGGTTGTGCACAAAGAGGTTCAAGGTGAACCACAAAGTAAACGGAACAAAATTTGTTGAATTATTCTATATGTACGGTTTACCAATACATTTCGTGATGTGTTACAAGAGTTTGATTATTGCGCGCGAACAAAAACACACTTTGTTATCGTTCAATTTATTAAAATGGTAGCATGCGCGGTGTACACAGATTCATTGCATACAGCAATTTAGCGAAATGTTGACAACGTAAAATACAACAGTTTGTAGGAATGACATGAGTATATGGACACGGTGTGATGTTGGGTAGTACATGTATGTCGCGTGCGTTCATTGATAAATAGTCGGGTAGGATGAATTCGAGATTTTCAATATTTAGTTCAAGTAGGTGGGAAAGTCGACGAGCCTTGTCGATACCTTTGGCGTAGATGTGGTTGGGTGCCAGACTTTGAATGAGGTAACTTGCGTCGCGCAGCTTTTGTTCATACTTGTGCGTGTTGTAAGGATTGTAATTATATTCCAAGCCGTGTAGGGTCGCCGTCAAAAATAGAAAATGCTTGCGTCGCTCAGCGTTGAGTTTCAATTGTGGTGGCGGTAGGATGGTGTGCCACAAGTATCCCGAGCACAGGTCATGCACAACCAATTCCTTGACAACAAAAGGCGAATCCTTGTGCTGGAAACCGTCACAGTCTACAAGTATGACCATACCAGCGCTAAAAGCTGATTGTTGATAGCAGGGTCGGTGGATAGGCACGAAACGAGATCTTGCAGATCCCAGCCGGCGTCAAACAATGCAACAAATAGGGCACAGTACTGTCCACACACGTCCGAGTCCGGCGCCTGAATGACGCGCGTGTTCAGCACACACTGATTATAGTTTACATGTTTGTTTATAAAATTCACAAACGAGGGATGCCAGACGGGTGAGTTGCCAGACGAGTCGAAATATTGGAGATTTTCATCGTCCCAGGCAAACACGACCCAATGCAGACCCGATTGCCAGCGCGGTTGTATATTCACAATAATTGATGTGCGCACACCGCGAGCAAATGTGAAATGTTTTAGCCGGTCGCACGCCCAAACCCCCCGAAATGTGGCGACTGTGTCGAGCAACCGTTCCAATTCAAGCGCGTTCATAGTTGAAAATCTGTGCTGACACGTCCCGCACTGTCAATTGTGATTTCGTTTTCAAACGTGGCGTAGATTAGAACGTTAATTGTCTCGGGTAGAGCGTAAGTGAATGCCAGCTCACACCTCACATTACCTTGTTCACGCGGATGCAAATGATCACCACCACACTGATCCGGAGTCAGATCTACAATAAACAAAGTATAACCAGCCGCATAATCATCATGTGTGATATCCAGGCCCTGGTTTTCCGTATCGAGACCGGTACCGTCAAACAGTGACAGATACGATCTCATATATTGACCTTTTGTGAAATCGGGGCGATAGGGGTGCGTGGGGTACGGCTCGCCATTTATATAGAACTGAAGACTGTATAGATGGTAGTGGTGAAAATTCCATGGGTTTTTCTGTAGCGATCCGTGGTACGCTTCAGTGCTTACGAGTCCCAGCAGAATTTGTCGCGGCACTTGTGAGGTGAAAATATTATTCAAAGTTCCACTCATGTTTCCTTTGGGGAGAGTATATGTTTTCAGTAGAACTCGTGGAATAGGATATCGGGCTGGTGTTTTCGCCAACTGTTTGTGAAAATTCACCCACATCGAGTCGGAAAGCGTTATTTTCTCGACATGCACACACAGGTCGACAATTTCAATCTTGTATCCTCCCTCGGCACCGAGTAGAGCAAACTGATCAGAGTTTCGAATCAGTTTGAGTTTCTCCGAAACTGTACCGGGCAATATACGACATTGATGGTTGGTATCCAGCTGTAGCGGTATACAAAAATTAAAAACTTTGCTTCCAGCCACCCATTGTTTGCGTTCGTTAAAACCAATGTTCAAAAGTTTAACATCATGCAAGTGCCCAGCAGTATCTTTACGCCAAAAACCCGACCGTAAATGACCGTTTTTAGCGTTCTGGTTATACGACAACAACGTCTCAAGATAGGCACGATAGCCATAGAGTGCGCTGGAATCCGATACAATAGTATCACCAATCTGGTAGTCAATCTGTTTGAAGAGAGCATGTCGTAGCAGGTTGACAACGCTCACGTTGGCGTCGTCGACGAGTTCGCTACCGTCACGATTGACAACACGTGCTTTGCCATAGAGCTTGGTTTTTGATGGACGCGTAGACGATTTACCGAGCGCAGGTAAGTGAAATTCAAACGGACCTTCGCTGCTTAGTCGACTCACCGGGTAATATACATGTGTTTTGGACGATTTCACACTGGTTTCAAGCACTGGTCGAGAGAATACCTCGGTTATTTCACAAGCGCATTCGTCTACGTTTTGCATTGTCAAAGATGTCGCGTTACTGTTGACGTCGTTGACCAACACCTTTTAGTTTTGTCGGTCGTCGAGAGACTGATTGACTCGTCGCACGATTTAAACTATTTATACTGGTTCGAAGAAGACGTTTAGCTTCGTGTCGAGAGCGATTGCGGACGGCTTGACTTGCAGTTTCTCCGTCGAGAACATCTTGCAGTGTGCGCACGCCCGTCTTCAAGGCGGATTTAGCCAGATGTTTTGTCAGAGGTTGTTTGGCGACAGTTTTGACGGCGGGTATCACCACTCTCATTAAGCCTCTGAAAATACTCCCAAGTCCGCTGCCACGATGTATCATTGGACCTCGAAATATCAACTGAGAATTTGTCATTGTTGTTTTTGCATAAAATGTAGTGTCAGGTACGAACGGCCGTGGTGAAATGGAACCAATTGCCCATTGCTCTGTCTTATATGCACTCCCAGGTCGGTGATGAACTCATCTTCCAGCGGTACATACTGAATTTGATTGAATGTTCGATGAATTTGAGGTGATTTTATATCGTTCGTGTACGGACTGACAACACGTAATACCGGAGCCATAGTATCACCAACCATCTGCGCCTGTAACTTGTTCATGTAGATATACAAAAATGTTGGGTTGAGTCGACTTACATCCATCACATTCGAC
>OU696587.1:477751-540251 GCA_916048095.2 Sacculina carcini | reverse complement strand
GACTTTGGTCAGTGGCTTTTCACGCTCAAGGACGCGAAAGCCATTGCCCATTATGCCCAAGGTTATGACAACAACATTGTTGCCAATTACGCGTTGAGCCAAGGTGTGGTGCCAGACCTGATCATGAACGGCAGAAAAATCCTCTCCATGCGCTTCTCCAACTCCAAACTCCGTTTCATTGATTCCTTCAGTTTCCTTCCTATGCCTCTTGCGAAATTTTCCAAAACGTTCAACATTCCTGTCGGTAAAGGTTTCTTCCCTCACCTCCTCAACACTACGGACAATCAAAATTATGTAGGTCCTTTTCCTTCAGCAGATATGTTCGACCCGGGTCGCATATCCACCGAACAGCACGCCGAGTTTCTCACTTGGCATGCCTCGCAGGTGGGCCGGCAGTATGACCTGCGCCAGGAAATGGGAGCGTACTGCCGCGACGATGTCAATGTACTTCGTCTCGGTAGTATGCGTTTCCGCCAACAATTCATCGAGGTGACCGAGGTGGACCCATTTCAGAGCATCACGCTTCCATCTGCGTGTCATGAGGTGTGGCGTCAAAAGTTTTTGCGCAAAGACAGCGTCGCGTTGATACCGAGCCATGAGCACTACCGACCATGTGCAACTACTCGAAGAAATCGATCCAGTGGCTGGAACTGGAGGCGTCGTCTCGCGACATCAATATCCAGCACGCATTGAACTCTGGTGAGGTGCGTATTGGGTCGTACAAAGTGGACGGCTATGCCAAAGTGGGAGACCAACATCTGATTTTCGAGTTTCTCGGTTGCTACTTTCATGGTCATCGGCATTCTGGTAAGTGTGTCTGCGCCAGCAAAAACTGTCGCTATGTCATGAACAGTGGGGCTGCATCAACGCGCCATCTATATGATGGCACCATGGCTCGTCTGGCGATACTGCGAGCCCGACCCGACACAACTCTCATCACCATCTGGGAGTGTGAATTTGATGCACTGCTTCGAGACGATGACGACCAACGTTGTCGCGCCGAAGCAGTGCAAGTCTTGCCGCCGATGAATGTTCGGGACGCGTTCTACGGAGGGCAAACAGAGGTGTTTCGTCACTATGCCGAATGTGCTGGTGACGAGCGGATCGAGTACGTTGATGTGTGCTCCTTGTATCCTTACATCCCTAAAAACGGAAAATTTCCCCTCGGTCATCCTTCTCACATTTTCCGTCCTCCCATCACAGATTTTCACAAGTATTTCGGCATCATTTATTGCACAATTCTCCCTCCGCACAATCTTCACGTTCCCGTCCTTCCCGCACGCATCAACGACCGCCTCATGTTCACCCTGTGTAGAACATGTGCCGAGCAGGGTATCGGTGGCAATTTCACCACGAGGTCGCCGCAGTGTCACCATTCGGACGAGGAGCGCAGTCTCACTTCCAGCTGGGTGTCGCTGGAAGTAGCAAAAGCTTTGGGGTTGGGGTATCGGCTCACTTCCATCCACGAGTTTTGGCACTTTGCCAACACCACACAGCTCAACGACGGCGAGGCAGGCGGACTGTTTGCAGAATATGTAAACAAGTTTTACGCCCTCAAGGTCGGCGCCGAGGGTTATCCCACTCGCGTGCAGACTGACGACGACCGACACGACTACAGACAGACTCTCGAAGCGCGTGAGGGTATAACCCTGCCGACCATTGAGAGGAATCCGGGCCTGAGAGCTGTGGCCAAATTGTGCCTCAACAGCCAGTGGGGCAAGCTGGCTCAGCGCGCAAACCTGGGGCAGACTGAATACGTCACTTCCATGCGTCGTGTTTACGATCTGCTGGAGGATCCCGACATGGAGGTCTCCGCGTGTGACCTCATATCGGTGGCTGACGATAGTGAGGGGGACAGCATAATGCACGATGTATGGAGGCTGACGTATTCCCATCGACAAGACAAGACTGTGGCCGGTCCGCTTAAAACTAACATAATCCTTGCTGCTTTTGTCACTTGCCAATCCCGACTTTATCTTTACTCTTTCCTGCAACGCCTTAATCCTTTTCAGCTAATATACTGCGACACAGATTCAGTCATTTACAAAACATCACCAGAAATGCCGCGCATACACACATCACACTTTCTCGGCGACATGACTGACGAACTGACTTGTTTCGGGGCAGGCAGCTATATTTCTCATATAGTCTGCCTGTCTCCCAAAAATTACGCTTTTACTGTACACACACCAGACGGGCACACCAAGACTGTAGTAAAAATGCGCGGCATCACACAAACACACGACACGTAGCAGCATATTTCCTTGGACGCTTTCCGATCCCTGTTAGAGGCGCCTGGGTCCACAATCAAAGTCCCCTTTCGACAATTTAAAAAGACTGTAGATTTTAAGATAATTACGGTGGGAGGGGAAAAAATTAATAGGTTAGTTTCCAGCAAACGCAGGGTCCTTCCCGATTATCGCACCTTCCCGTACGGCTTCACCGACTGACCGACCGACCGACCGACATCATCATCATCATCATCGTTATTTATTGCTACTTATTTGCTGTGTTACCAGCGTTAGTTGTGCTAGGTGTGTTAGTTGTGCTCGATGTATTGGTTTTTAATATAAAAGTGTTAGCAGTGTTAGTGTGTTAGTTGTGCTAGTGTGTTAGCTGTGTGTTAGTTGTGCTAGTGTGTTAGATGTGTTAGTTGTGCTAGTGTGTTAGCTGTGTTAGTGTGTTATATAAATATCAAAGTGTTGGTGTGTGTGTGTGTGTGTGTGTGTGTGTTATATAAATATAAAAATGTTGGTGTGTATACATGTTTTGGTGTGTATGTGTATGTGTGTGTGTGTGTGTGTGTTATATAAATATAAAAGTGTTGATGTGTATACATGCTTTGGTGTGTATGTGTGTGTGTGTTAGTGTGTGTGTGTGTGTGTGTGTGTGTGGGTGTGTGTGTGTGTTGTGCAAGCTTTAATATACAAGTGTTGATGTGTATGTGTGTCATTCAATTGACAATCACCGAGATGGTGACGAATATAATGTTGCTCCTATTATCACTATTGCTCCTTGTCAGTCATGTTGAAAGTGTAATTGCAGAGCTGGTAATAGTGGGATTGTAATATGATCCGACTAAGCATCGGGAGTGGTTGGACGCTGATGTTCAGCGCAAAACTGGTCGCACATCAGCAAAATATACTTTATATAATACCCCTATAGTTTAACGTAGATCAGTTTCATCGGTACGGCGGGTATGGAAACGTTTGACGCACGTCTTGTTACACCGTTCACAATGATCTTGTCCGGTCCTTCAGGGTCCGGCAAGAGTCAATTTATAGTCGACATGCTGACACGAGCGGACCAAGTGCTCACCCGAAGCCCCGATTATGTACTGTATTGCCACGGAACTGCAGCGCCAGATCATATAGATAAGAATTTAGTTAACGAGATGCAGTACGGGGTGCCATCGCATGAGGAAATTCAACGATTGGCAAGCAAACATAAACACGGTAAAGGTTGCATGGTCATTATCGACGACTTACTGGATGCTGTGGAAGGGCCTGTTGTACGTGACATGTTTACAAAAACGTCGCGTCACGACAACATGAGTGTACTATTTGTCACCCAAAACACGTTTCTCAAGTCGCCAAACTACCGCACAATCAGCCTAAATACAAATTATTATGTATTTTTCCGTAATTTTCGAGATCAAACACCACTGCGCGCATTTGCTCAACAGTACATGCCAGATAATATTAGGTTCATTATGGATGTTTATAGAGACGTAATGAAGAAAATGTACGGTCATTTGCTTGTGGATTTGCGTCAACAAACTGACAACAGACTACGTGTGCGTAGCAATGTGTTGGAACAACCCATAATAGTTTATCTTCCCGCTTTGAGGTATAAATAGCACATATAGTTGAACAAGTGAATCATTTGTCAACATGTCGTCGACGTTGCAACGCTGTTGGCCGACAATCGAATCACTTCCGCGTCTCACACACCGTCAACAAAAAGCCGTTCTCATTACGTACGACCCTGCTCTGATACGGGCTATTTGTGAAATTTGTCATAACCTGTTGCAAGACCGTGTCCCTTTGGAAAAGAAACAAAAGCGTCGCCTATCCAAATACAAGAAAATACTACGTAAATTGGGTGACAAACGTCCGTCACTGAAGAAAAAACAACGAGTGCTGGTGCAAAGCGGAAAATTTCTCTCCGCCCTTATACCCGTGGTTGCATCGGTTATAAGCTGTATACTTTCTGCAAAGTAATGAGCGCCTTCCAACGAATGGTTCTCATATCACAAGCCACATATGATGAAATGCAAGGTCGAACCATGGCCACAACCACATCCCCTCTAGAGCAAATTCTTAACAAGTCTACAGGGAATGCCGAAGCGAAACGGATCGAGTACATGAACGCCTGGCGCCCTGAACAGACCACCGCTCCTGCTCCGTCTGTAGAGTCTGATAAATGGCTCCAACTTGTACCATCCAGCTATAAAAAACACGCACAATTCGTGCTTTCCCAATTGAGTAATGTGCTGAGATGGGACAACAACACCGGTATCATTTATCTCAATCACGCACAAATTCCTCGGAGCAATATTGTCGATGTGGTAAACTACAGGGTGTTTCAAAAGTCTTGGGAACATAACGATTTTTAATAACTCAAAAACTATTAGGAGTTGAAAAATAAAATTGGTACCATTGGAAAGGTTAAAGTTTCAAGTTTTGTGGGGAATCTTCAAAGTTGCTCAATATGAACACCATTCGTCACACGGCAGACATCTAGTCGATAGTCCATTTCCTGCCAAACGCGTTCCAGCATCTCGACGTCAATGGTTCCCACAACTGCCGTTACTCGAGCCTTTAGTTCGTCAATATCTCTTGGAAGGGGCGGCACATAGAGTTGTTGCTTGACAAAGCCCCAAAGGAAAAAGTCACACGGGGTAAGATCTGGAGACCTAGGAGGCCAGGGCATGAGAACGTCATCACCTCGCCCAGATCTCCCAATCCATCTACCAGGCAGCCTTGTGTTAAGAAACTGCCTTACTCTAAGACTCCAGTGTGGTGGTGCACCATCTTGTTGAAAAATGAAGTCATCAGATTCTGCTTCTTCCAGCTGAGCCATTACCCAGTCTTCCAGCATGTTGAGATAGGATTCACCAGTGATAGTTGCCTCTTCAAAGAAGAACGGTCCATATACACCTTTCTTGGAAATTGCACAAAACACGTTCACTTTTGGTGAATCTCGCTCGTGCTCAAGAAGTTCATGAGGATTCTCAATACCCCATATGCGAGTGTTATGCTTGTTAACTTTGACATTCAGATGGAAGGTCGCCTCATCGCTAAAAACAAGCCGGTCATCAAAGCCGTTATCTTCCAACTTCTCTTGCATTGCAATGCAAAAGTCACGGCGAAGTGGCTTATCACTGTCCTTCAACTTTTGGACCAACTTGAGCTTGTAAGGTACCATTTTCAGTCGTTTCCTTACGACACGCCAGACAGTTGCTGGAGCAAGCTGAAGTTCCCTGCTGGTTCTTCTCACTGATTTACGGGGGCTCCGCTGAAAGGCTGTTCGAATTTGCTCAACTGCATCTTCTGAAGTTGAAGGGCGACCTGTTCGCTTACTTGGGCACAAACAACCATCTTTCACAAATTTAGCATGCCATCTGACAATGGATTTCCTTTCAGGGGCTTGTTTTTCAAATTTCCTGCGAAATGCACGCTGAACACATGTCCACGATTCAGTCTTTGCAAATTGGAGGACGCAAAATGCCTTGTCTTGTTGAGAGACCGCCATTACTGCACCTGGAAAGATAAGACAAAAATCATTACTATGACCAAGAACTTGATTAAACAAGTTTTAAAATGGCACCAGTTTCATTTTTCTACCTGGAATAGTTCATGAGATATACACATTTGTAATGATCCCAAGACTTTTGAAACACCCTGTATATAGTTCGACGTCGTAAAAGTGTTCCTGAGCCAACAGGGTGGGCACAGCTGCGACAACTGATTGAGTCGTTGAATTTACCGCGAGAAGTTGCCCCGAATATTCACGGGCAGCGAGTTTCGACAGTTGATCAACGATCGGCAAATATCCCGCGCAAATGGATAGTAAACTGATTTGGTCGCAAAGAACCAAACAACTCCATCGTCCAGTACGTAAACGATTTGTGCGCAATGCATACACCTCCACCGGACTAAATGATACATGACAAGTTGATTTGTGCGATGTTTCACGTCTGCGTGGCCATAACACACAAGTGCGTTATTTGTTGGGTGTAATTGACGTGTTTAGCAGACAGGCATATGTGCGTGCATTACATAGTAAACGGGGACCTGCCGTGGCCAAAGCAATGATCCATATTCTCACCAACAATTGCACACCGATGCAAATAATGAGCGACCATGGTGGTGAATTCACAGGGCGAGAATTTCAACGTGTAATGAAAGAGCACAACGTGTATCATTATACGACATCTACAATCATATGGAAGGCGTGGATAATTGAACGATTTTTCCGGACTCTGCTCTCGCTGATACACAAGTTTATGACCGAAAACAACACAAAACACTTTGTCAAAAATCTACCTCAATTGGTGAATTTGTATAACAGCACTGTACATAGATCAATCGGTATGGCACCTCGCGCTGTAACTTTATCAAATCAACACTTGGTCAACACATTGTCGCGCAAAAAACAAACACCAAAGCTTCGCGTAGGCGATCATGTGCGAATGTTTATACCGAAAACGCTCTTTGAAAAAGGATATCGACAGACATTTAGCAACGAAACGTTCAAAATTGATTCCATATACAAACGTCGATCAATTCCCATGTATAAGCTGTGTGATGATGATGGAAATTTGATTACCGGCACATTTTACTATCAAGAACTTCAACGTGTTTGAATACATGAATTCAATTTTGTACATTGTCTTTGCGACCGTTTTAATTACCGATTTAGTCAAACCATTTTGTATAAACATAACACCCATTTCAACTATAATTGAAAATAATTTTGGTAAAAGGTATAGAAGAAATGCTTATTATATACTGTAAATCAAACAAATGTGGCGTGAAAGAGACAAACAAAATAATTTAGAGACAAATGCGGTGCAAACAAATGTCTAGCTCCACCAGCATATTCCCGCTGTGACTGAACTCTGCGAGGACCCCGGTTCGAAACCTGTCAGGTATGCATATTTAAATTAAATAGAATAAATAAAACTTGGGTTCGGTTGGGTCGGGTTAGGTTAGGTTAGGTTAGGTATAGAATAAATATTAAAAATAAAAGTTAGGTCGGGTTAGGTTAGGTTAGGTATATAATAAAGAAATAATTAAAATAAGTTAGGTTAGGTTAGGTTAGGTTGGGTCGGGTTAGGTATAGAATAAGAAAATAAGTTAGGTTAGGTTAAAAAACTAAAAAAAAGTTAGGTTAGGTATACACAAAAAAGTTAGGTTAGGTTAAAAAAGTTAGGTAAAAAAACTAAAAAAACTTAGGTTAAGTGTGACGTCAGAGGGGGGTGACGTCAGAGGGGGGAGGGGCAAGGGGGATAATGTAAACAAATGTAACAAAGTGTAGTACTCTACTACTCGTGTGTGTATGTGTATGCATGTGAGTGTGTGTGTGCGTGTGTATGTGTGCGCGTGTGCGTCTATCCTGTACTGTCTTGGTGGCGATGTATTATTATTATTATTATTATTAATTACAGGCAAATCCAGTAGCATGGGAAGAGTGCAAGCACTATTACCACCCTAAGGTGGCCCCATGTACCGGAAGCGCCCAAAAGATTCAGAGAGAAAGAGAGTTCGAAGAGAAAAAAGTCTAGAAAGAGAGTTGGAAAGAAAATAATATATAAATAACAATAAATAATAAACCATCATCCGATAACAATCCATAATGTCACTCCGCCCACGTTCCTCAATAAATAATATAATAATAACAATAAATATGTGATTCATTAAAAAACAGCCATCAATAAATAAGAATAAATATTAATAAATAAGAAATAAATAACAATCAAGAACAATACATATGATTCAAAAAAGAAACATCCAACAATAAATATAAATATGATTCAATAAGTAACAAAAACACAAATAAATATGATTCAATAAACAATAACACCAATAAATATGATTCAATAAACAACAACAACAATAAATATGATTCAATAAACAGCAACAACAATAAATATGATTCAATAAACAACAACAACAATAAATATGATTCAATAAACAGCAACAACAATAAATATGATTCAATAAACAACAACAACAATAAATATGACTCAATAAACAGCAACAACAATAAATATGATTCAATAAACAACAACAGCCAACACTGAGTAAAAGTATAATTTAATAAATAACAACAACCAATAATAAATAGTAATAAATAGAGAGTAAAATAG
Source organism: Sacculina carcini (assembly GCA_916048095.2). NCBI lineage: Eukaryota > Metazoa > Arthropoda > Thecostraca > Sacculinidae > Sacculina > Sacculina carcini. The sequence goes on along the minus strand of OU696587.1, from coordinate 531,874 downwards.
GAATAAATATAAATAAATAGAAAATAAATAACAATAAGCATGAATAAATAACAATAAATATGAATAAATATACAATTAATAAGACTCAACAGTCAATTCCGCTCTTTCAGTAGCATTTCATTTACTTTGGCCTTGAATTTGTTCAAATTGTTCTGCGAGAAAGCCTCCTCCTTCAGCGTGTTCCAAGTAGACACAGTGGCCGGAAGAAAGCAACGTTGGAATTGTTTTGTACGACAACGAATTGGAGCCATGCACTGGGAATGCTGTTTGGATGTAAACCGTGTGCTTCTTGCTGCCACGAAATCATCAGGAATTGACTTGCTCATCGGATGATGGTCGTTGTGCTTGATCTTGTACAGCATGCACACGCTGCTGACCTTTCGACGATGGCAAAGATCACCAAGAACCAAGTCACCACAGAGGAACTTGCAAGTTCTAACAACTCTGTTGATGAGATTGAGGTGACAATCCGCAGCAGAAGACCACACGGGGGCGCAGTACTCCAGAATTGGCAAAATGAAACAGCGAAAACAACTTTTTGAGATTGTGCTGCTACCGAACATCCGATATGCCTTTCTTATAATTCCCAGTTTCCGCGATGCCGAACAAACTAGCTTCCGAATGTGACTCTCAAACGTGAGCTTTGAGTCTACATGAACTCCCAATATTTTGCGCTCATCACACACGTTGAGTTGGGCGTCATTTATGAGGATAGCTCCATGTGAAGGTTGAACGGTACGTGACCTAGAAACCAACAAGCATTTAGATTTCGAAGTGTTCAGCATCATATTCCACCTCTCACACCACTTCAGGACGCTGCTGAGATCGTCGTTGACCGTTTGACGCACCTGTGGTCTGTCCGAAGGAGATGAAATTACAGCCATCAAGGTGATATCATCAGCATATCCATATACAGGGTTGCGTGTGGTTGTGTACAGGTCAGCGGTGTAAATGTTGAACAAAATAGGACCCAACACACTTCCCTGCGGGACACCGGACGCAATGCTCTGCCAGCCACTGTATGCTCCATCGATGGCAACACGTTGTACGCGATTGGATAGAAATTGATGCAAAACACTTAGCAAACGGCCGCCGACTCCAATCTTTCTCAGTTTTTGCAACAAGCCCTGGTGGCTCACACGGTCAAATGCTGCCGAGAAATCCAACTGCACAATCCAGGCTTCACTGCCTTTGTCTAGCACTTGCTGGAGCTCATGCGTGATAGTAAGCAGAGCGTCAGTCGTGCTGAGTTTTGTGCGGTATGCAAATTGGTTTTCCGACAGCAGATTGTTGCTCTCCAGGTACTTGGACAGTCTGGAAGATATCAAGTGCTCGAATATTTTGGACAGAATCGGCGTAATTGATATTGGCCGGTAGTTTGCAACATCAGCTGAATTGGTTCCTTTTGGTATGGGCGTGATATTCGCAACCCGCCAACATGATGGAAACGAACCAGTCTTCATCAAGCGCCTGAAAAGAGCACTGAGCTTCGGAGCTAGAGTATCTGCCGTGTTCTTGAAAAATAGCGGAAACATATTCAGAGGGTCTGTTCCTCCGTGGGCATCAAGGTCTTTCATGAGATTCGCCACTTCTTTTGATCGGAAGGCAATGCCTTTGATTTTCGGGGCGAGGACAGATGAATCGTCAGACGGAATGGACCCTTGACATTGCTTGGTATTGAAGTAATCCATAAGCAGCTCTGCCTTCTCTGTTGGGTTGCTTTTGAGCTCACCGTTCGCTGAAAATAAAGGAGGGACAGACAGGTCATGTCCAAACACTCACAATTTCAACGTTGACCACCATTTGTGGGCGTCATTGGCAGATGTTAGCTTTTCAGCAAGTTTCTTTGAGTGACGTGTTTCCGCTTCTGAATACACATGCTCAGCATGCCGTCTGGCCTCAGTGTAGACATTCCATGAATCGGCTGAGCGTGATTGGAGCCACTTGTGGTAAGCCTCCTGCTTGGATTCACGTGCGCTGCGACATTCGTTGGTGAACCAGGCTTTGTCATCAGAGCGAAAACGTAGTTTTTTAGTAGGCACTCTCCTTGAGATGACATCGGTAATGTATTTGTTCAATGCATCGATGGGGCATTCCTTCTGCTGCAGATTTGAAACTTTAATTGCTTTCAATTCATCATTCACCTTCACCCAGTCAACATTGTTCTTCATGTGCACGAGCCTTGAAATCGTGTAAGGAGAAACCTTCTGTCTCAATGTCAACTTCACGGACAGCGACGAGTGATCTGAACTTCCTATTGGAGCTTCCACTTTTACACTCACGATATCTGAGACGTCTGTCATAACCAAGTCCAAACAGTTTCCCGCTTGATGTGTGGGACCGGACACCATTTGGGAGCAGCCAGAAATGTTGCAGAAATCATATGCTGCTCTACCATGAGCATCTGTAGGAGATGTCGACAAGAGCCACTCACGGTGATGGGCGTTCATGTCTCCCACAAATACAAATGCTGACTTGGTGTCCTTCTCCTGAATTGTTGACATGGCTGACAAGAGACATTCGTAGATAGAGTCGTTACTGTCTGGATTTCGGTAGGCTCCAAAGATGTAAAAATTCATCAAGGCGGTGTTGACACGCAGCAGCATAACTTCATGACAAGTGCAGTCGTGAGCTGTAATTCTCGTTGCTGAAAAGCATTTGCGTACGTACACTGCCATGCCACGCCGCCTGTTTTTTGAGTCACGTTTGATTAGCAATGGCTTACTGAAACCTGGCATCAAGAGCTCAGATTGGTCCCGATAATCGGACACAAGCGTTTCGGCACAGATAACGATGTCCTTGGAGCGACTGGCTGCTGTCAAATCTCTGATGTTCTTATACAAGCCCCTGATGTTGGCGAAAAGTATATTTGAAAATCGTTTTTGTGGTCGAGCAGGACCGGGATTCATTTCAACATCGCCACACATCATCAGTAGAAACGACAAATCCACGGTGTGAGAAGGCACACACACAACGCAAAGCAGACATACAAATAAACACATAATGCACGACGCATGCGAACACAAAAACACAACACATAACACATGCATACGAAATTTCACAACAAAAAACAAGCATACAACACACACAATACAAAGCAAACATACACACAAATACACACACAAGAAAAACACTAGAAAACACATGTGAGAACAATTTATTGAGAGCTCATTGTTGAACACATATCGCAAGGCAAAATGTCCAATGGGCGACCACAAAGACAGAGTATGAGAGCAACACAGAATTAGTTGGCACCTCAGTGCGAGGAAAGAGCTGGGCGCTGACGGAAAACGGGAAAACCGGCCGTTAGCCGTCGGGGCGGGGCTACAATTTTCAGCCCGCCACATCAACAAAACAGACATGAGGCAGAAAATAATACATATATCCATGAACAGCACTTATATTTATAGACAAAGTTAAATTAAATAATATACAAACTGAACTTAAAACTGGGGGAAGTATGGGCAGTGTAACTGGGGGAAGTATGGGCAGTGTAAAGGGGGTTCGATGACGCGTTGAGTTTCATGGGCAGTCGAGATCAAGCGTTCATGGTGTGAGTGTGAACGGTGCGCGGAAGCTTTGAGTGAGAGTGTACGGCGGTGTGCCGAGTGCGTTGTTCTTGGTGTTTTGTACTCGTTTCCGCGGTGTGAATATCGAGCGTTGTGTGTATTTACTCGGTGTCATATTGTGCGATTGTGTGATTGTGTTATATATATTTCATCGTCCATCATTTGTTCTCCAATACAACCACAAGCTATTTCGGCCATGTCGGTGCACGGTGATGAACAAGGGACCAGCATGGACGTGCGTCTAATTCCGGAGTTCAGTGGATCGGACGCGCAGAATATTACAGAGTGGTTGGACAGACTGGAACTCGTGTGTGAGCTTCGAGGCGTGACTGAAGTGGCAACCGTCATTGCTCTGCGTTTGGCCGGTGGTGCTTTTGCTGTGTACCAGCAGCTACCGATCTCTGACAGAAAATGCGTGCAGAAAGTGAAGTCGGCCCTGCAAGCGGCATTTGGAATTGATCCGTACACAGCCTACGAGCGGTTTCATGCCCGCACTCTACACCCCAACGAGACGCCCGATGTATACCTGGCCGATCTCAAGAGATTGGCTTCAGCCTTTGGTGGAGTACCTGACATGGCTCTCCGGTGTGCATTTGTCTCGGGCTTGCCTGCAGAGGTGCGCACAACGTTACGTGCGAATTCTCGACTTGAGTCGCTGGATCTACCACAGCTGACAGCTAGGGCTCGCATACTGCTCCAAGAGAACCAGCACAACGAAGTGTGTCTGGCCGCCAGGGAACCAACAGCAACTCATACAGCACAACGAGAAATCAAGTGTTTCTGTTGCGGAGGCATTGGTCACATCCAGCGTCATTGTCCATCCAACCGCAACCGCAGCAGATTTGATCACGACAAGCACAACAAACAAAACGGCCGAGACAGTCAGGGCAAGTCGGGAAACGACAGCGGAGAGGCGTCGTCAGCGCCGGACTCCTCTCCGAGACAATATTAGCCAGGACGCTACCGACGGTGAATGCGACCATCGACGGTGTTGAGCGACGTGCGCTCGTCGACACGGGCTGCAGTCAAAGCATAGCACATGTGTCCTGCTGCAGAAAATGGGCGCGCAAAAAGGTGAGTGTCGTAACCATGAGCGGTGAGAGATTCTCGACGTTGGGAACGGGCACAGTGACACTCAGTATTGTTGATGATGTTCTACCGTGCCATGAAGTTGTTGTTTCACAGACAAGGCCACTGGGGTTCGATTTCATCTTGGGAATGAATGCCATCACGTCGTTGAAGGGTGTGTGTATATCTCCTGACAGTAATATTACGTTCAATCCATGTGCGAATGATTCTGTGTTACGTGGTAAACTGGTGCACACTCACACTGCGTTGGGTTCGTCTGAGGATAAAAAGCATGTGGATGACGACATACACGTCGATGAAAAGGATTTTTCACTATCATTCACCGACAGGGGTGGTTTCTGGACAGTTCGCTGGAAGTGGGCCAACGGTGTAGAGCCTGGGATGTTACACAATCAGATATCTGAATACCACGTGAAAAAGTCTAATCGACCTCAGTACGTGACGGAATTGCGTGATTGGATTGCCAGAGGTTGGCTGGTGGAGTATGATGAAGCCAGGTTCGGTCCGGTAAAAGGCCTCATACCGTTGATGTTTGTCGAGCAGCCAAATAAAAACAAGGTCCGGCCGGTACTCGACTACAGGGAAGTGAACAAAAACATTGATAGCCACACAGCGGATGCTGACGCGTGCGGCCAAAAGCTGCGTGAATGGCGTCGTATGGGCGTCAATGTGGGTATATTGGACCTTGAGAAAGCTTACTTGCAGATTCGAGTTGACCAGTCACTGTGGCCGTATGAAACTGTTGTGATCGACGGAACTCGCTTTTGCCTCACAAGACTTGGATTTGGTTTGAATGTGGCGCCAATGGTTATGAAGGCAGTGGTGGACGCAACACTGAAGATGGACCGAGAGATAGAAAGTGTGGCATCAGCCTATGTGGATGACATTTTGTTCAAGGCCGATATTGTCTCACCGGAACGCATCAAATGCCACATTGCACGATATGGGTTGAGCAGCAAGGCTCCCGAAGTCGTCGCAGATGGGTCGAGAGTATTGGGTCTGCGTGTTTGGGAGGAGCGTGGACATCTCACTTGGGCCAGAGACAACAATTTACCGGAATTGCCAGCTAAGCTCACAAAAAGGTCATTGTTTTCGTATTGTGGGGCACTCATTGCTCACTATCCGTCGTGTGGCTGTTTGAGAATGGCTTCAGCATTTGTCAAGAGAAAGGCGAACGCTGTGTCGTGTGGCTGGGACGACGAAATCAACGATGATCATCTCAAGAGTGTCGTAGCTGATTTGGACAGAAAAGTCAACCGAGAAGATCCATCACATGGGCGTTGGGACGTGAGGGGGATTACTGCTCGCCTTTGGGTAGACGCAAGCTCGCTGGCAATTGGAGCATGTCTTGAGTCAAACGGAGACATGATTGAAGATGCTGCTTGGCTAAGACGAGATGACGCCACGCATATTAATATGGCAGAGCTAGATGCGGTGGTCAAGGGCATCAATTTGGCCATTGTGTGGGAAATGAAAAGTATCGAATTGATGACGGACTCCGCAGTGGTGCATAAATGGGTGAAAGATGCGCTGTCTGGAAAATCACGCGTCAAAACAAAGGCCGCGGGGGAAATGCTCATTCGCCGCAGAATCAGCCTCATTGCCGATCTTGCACATGAATATGACATGTCAATTGAAGTGAAACTCGTTAAATCTGCAGAGAACAAAGCAGATGTGCTCACTCGGGTGCCACGGACCTGGTTCAAGGATAATGAATTGCGTGACGCGCCGATTTGTGCCGCTGGAATAGATAGAAATCAACTGATCAGTAATATCCACCACGATTCTGGTCACCCAGGCGTCAGGAAGTCACTGTTTTTTGCTCGAAAAGCCGACCAAGGTGTAACCCGACGCGAGGTACATGCAGTAGTGCGAAAATGCGATGTGTGCAACTCCGTAGATCCCGCCCCAGTGAAGTGGAGGAATGGAAACTTGAGCGTCAGAGATGTGTGGGACAGGATTGCCATTGATTTCACGCACTACGGTGTTTGTCATTACCTCTCAATCATCGATTGTGGACCGTCTCGGTTCACTCTTTGGAAATGTGTTCGTGTGCAGACAAGTGCTGTTGTGGTGGCATTACTTGAATCGCTGTTTCTTGAGAGGTCTGCCCCGCGTGAAATTTTGCTCGATAACGACACTGCGTTCAGAAGCAGAGAGTTTCGGCAATTCGCGACCAGTTGGGGGGTGAGAATCCACTACCGATGTGCTCATGCACCATCCGGTAACGGTATAGTGGAGAGATGTCATCGTTCGGTTAAAACAATCGCTGCTCGCAAGCAATGCACCATACAGGAAGCTGTATATTGGTTCAACGTCCGGCCGCAAAACAATGATGAATCAACATCTCCATTCAACATGTTGTATCAGTACACTGCGCGAGTGAAAGGACTCAGTCATGATTTATCTGTTGCACGCCAGGACGTCGAAGAGTGCCCGTTTGTTCAAGGTGACTTGGTGTGGGCAAAGCCACCAAACAGTCGCTGTTACAGCAAATATTTACCCGGCGTAGTGACTCGTGTTGTGTCTAATCAATCAGTGGATGTTGACGGTGTACCGCGACATGTTCGGGACCTGCGTATGCGGCATACTGAGCCCGAAGTCGCTCAGCAACCGATTTCAGACGATGAAGAGCTGGTCGTGAGTTTTGGGCGAGCCCCGAGGGCCAACGTGGCATCGCACGACGTCGCACCCGCAGAATCGCCTCGGAGGTCTAATCGACGGCGTGTAGCCCCTCGGTGTTTTTGTTGCGATGAGCAACAGGGGGGAGTGTAATTTCACAGTGTTCATCCGAGGCGCCAGAGCGAGCGATGCGCGAGTTGTTCCGATATATTGAACGTTTGCTTACATGACATTCAACGTTTGTATGTCTGTGTGTCTGTATACACGCGCAGCACTGGTCGCGTTGGCAGAGGCCGTGTATGTGTGTGTGCAGTCACGTGTTTGTGTGGCTGTGGTCCTTGCGCGAGCGGTAGATGTTTGTTTGTGAATGCGTGCGTGTCTGCATGCGCAGCACTGGTTATACAGGCAGATGGTGTGCACGTGTGTGTATGTGTATGCATGTGAGTGTGTGTGTGCGTGTGTATGTGTGCGCGTGTGCGTCTATCCTGTACTGTCTTGGTGGCGATGTAACTGGGGGAAGTATGGGCAGTGTAAAGGGGGTTCGATGACGCGTTGAGTTTCATGGGCAGTCGAGATCAAGCGTTCATGGTGTGAGTGTGAACGGTGCGCGGAAGCTTTGAGCGAGAGTGTACGGCGGTGTGCCGAGTGCGTTGTTCTTGGTGTTTTGTACTCGTTTCCGCGGTGTGAATATCGAGCGTTGTGTGTATTTACTCGGTGTCATATTGTGCGATTGTGTGATTGTGTTATATATATTTCATCGTCCATCATTTGTTCTCCAATACAACCACAATGTGTTCGTATTAATCTTGTGTTTAACTGGTGGCCATACGCCATATATTACACACGAATGACGGGTATAAATTTGATGGTTGAGGTGTGTTGAGGGAAAAAAATCCGTCAATAATTAAAACATGAATTTACAAATATATTTTTTTCTATTGGTTAAGCTCTTTGCTTTTTTATTCCTTTTATTTTATGAAACGTAGGGGTTTCAAACGTAAACGAAGCGATGGCTCATGTTCATGAAATATAAATGTCCCGCGGGCAGCAACTATAGACAATAAAAGGTTATATTTCACCGTGTAGAATTAATTCATATACAAAACTACCGGATTTGACTTCAAGATCCAGAACATCCAGAACATGTTCGATTTCTGGATTATTCCGCATGACGGGCGTGTTTAAATATGAGGCGGGTTGAGGGAAAATATGTTGTCAAAATGAAAATAATTAAATTTTGACTTCAATTGATTAAATTTTTTATTAATTTACCATTTATCCTTTTTAATTTGCCATTTTTTTATCAATTAAATGTGAATTTCATTTTATTAATTGCTCCGCACAACGGGCGGGTTTTAATGCTAGCATAATAATAAAACAACTGAAATATATCTCAATGAACACTCAGCGTTGGAAGAAAGCAGGGTCTGTCACGAAACGATAATTGGCGTCGGTGAGCGTCAGCGAAGCGTAGACAGCCGGGCGCGAACGAGCGACGGTAAACACGTGCACACTCAGCGAGGGTTAGTCATAGACTGAACTATCTTTGCTGCTATAAATCGGTAATTATCTATGCTGCCTATAAGTTAGCCAACTCATTCATCTTCATTAAAATGCAGTATTGCTGTTCTCTTCTACTATCTCTCAACCACCGCCAGCTTAGGAAACTTCAATCTATTATAATAAGGCTTGTCGTATGATATTTTACCTTCCTTCAGGTTCTCATGTTTCTTGTTTTCTACAAAAACTTAAGTTACTTCCCATTAAGGCTCTTATTGAGTATCGATTTTGTTTAATTATTCATTCAGCCCTTCATCTTCGTAAGCCTGCGTATCTGTTTGACCATCTGCCTTATAAAACTCATCTCTTTCTCTTAGGTCTTCTAACGATCCTTTTCTTCTAGTTGAACCTTCCATTCCTTCTAGACATTCCCACTACAATCGTTGTATCTTAGGACCTCGTATCTACAATAGGCTTTCTCCCTTAATACGATCAAACAAATTTCTACCTCTTTTCAAGAAACATACTAAGATTTTTTCGTAATTAAATCGTATTACTGTCTTGATAATAATGTATATATTAGTAGTGAATATAAGGTCTGATTGTTCCCTAATTCTGTCTTCTATGTGTATGTGTTTCACGTGTGTCTGTATTTGTCGTTATTGTGTAAATACGTTTGCCCATTGTATGATGTCTGTGTGTTGTTGTGCTGAGTCCTGTTAGTTGTGTTTGTGTGTCTATTGTGTTATCTGTCTATGTGAGAACTGTGGACTAAACTGAAATATTTTCTCTGTACCCTGTGTCTTTGTTGAAATAGTTGATCTACGGAGCTTCCTCGATCCACATTATTTGAACATTTGAGTGCTCGAACGATTTGATTGACGATGATGAAACTTGACGATTGAATTTGAGGAACGACTGCTGAATCTCCAGAGTTGAATTCCCCGTGAATATGACTCGATCCGACTCAATTGACTGCCCAGTTGATTGCCACACACCTTCCTCCCAAAAAAACCAATCACCACTCCCGAAATTCACTTCACCATCCTAAAGTTGCCAGTTGTGTGATTGCCTAATTTAGCGATAATATAGTTCTTACACACTCCCCCGAACAGATGCGGAATTCGAAGAATTCTGCATACACCGACAATTGAAGGCAGATGCATAATGATTGAACTCGATGAGGATGATGACGATGTCCATGATGATGAACACGGCTTGAAATACGAAGCTGTTGAATCCGATAGACTGTGAAGCTTGAATGCGTTGAAATGGTTGTTTGAGTTGGAGATTGTGATGAAGTTGACTTGAAATTGAGTGTAGTTTGAAAGGAAATTTGCGTTGAGTTGAAGACAATATTTGAACACATGAGAATATAAAAATACGCTGTCTGAAGTTAAAGGCGATCTTCATAGATCAGCTTCTGTATCATTTCTCTTTGATTCTTTGCCGCTGTTCTCTTAGGTGGTTCTTGGTGGACTTCATTCGAATGATCTGACGTGGACACTTCATCTCGATGATGTTCTGTCGTTTGACGAGTGCCGGCATGAAATATTTGCACCTCTAGAGGGTACAGCTGTCTAATTGAATGACGAGCAGTCTTCCCTTTGTTTGTTCGCAGCACCACTTGTCGCACCTTTCCGTCATCGCCCGGAATTAATTTGATGACTTTACCCATTTTCCAGAAGATGCGAGGTTGAGATTTGGTTTCGATCAGTACGAAATCTCCACACCGGATTCGGTTTTCCCAGTGTGCTTCGAAAACAGCACGACTCATCTCACGAAGACTTAATAAATACTCTCGATACCATCTTTGTTTGAATTCTTCAAATATTGTTTGTTGAGCATTCAAGGTTAGATTCAGCGATGCATGAAGGTCTGTTCCTTCTTGTTCCCATAAAGGGTCTGAGTTGTCTTGGTCACTCAGGTATAACTGAACACTTTGAGACAATTTGAGGACATGGTTCGGTGTTAAAGGTTCAATTTCGTCGATTTCACTAAACACGTAGGTTAGTGGTCTGTTGTTGATCATATTTTGAATGTTTGATAGGTGTGTCAGTAGATCATCAGCACTGATCTTGGCTCTGCCTACTACCTTGCACAAACAAGATTTGACTGTCTTCATATCATGGACTGGCCAAGACTCAGTCTTCAGCAGCCATTCGGGTCCATGTGTCCATTTTTGAAATTCACGTTGAAACATTCTCGTTGAGATTCCACGAGTTAACAAATCAGCAAAATTATCATCGGTGGACACATACTTGAAGTTAATATTGCAGCCGCTCTCTTCCAGCTTAGTCACCATCTCCTTTATCTCTCTCAGTCTGTTATTGGTGAACTTGTTCTTTGATTTGCATCCTTCGAGAATCCACTGTAACACGACTTGAGCATCACAACAGATTATAATTCTTTTGAAATTGTTCGCTGCTTGGGTCGACCTGATGGTTGGAAGACACTTGCATGCCAGATATACTGCAAGTAGTTCCATCTGTGGTATGCTCTTGTTGCCCGGCGATACTTTGCTCTTGGCAAATGTCAGGTTAGAAGATCCGTTATCTTCAGACACTGAGTAGCAAGCTATACCGTAGCAATGTTTTGAACCGTCAGAGAACACATGAAGACAGTTATCATTTGATTCATCTGAGGAAGTCATTCGACAAAACTGAAATTCTTGAAGCTTCAGTAAATCTGATTTGAGGGGTTCCCACTTCTGAATGATCGACTGTGGAACTTCAGTGTCCCAGTTGAGACCTCTATCCCACAATTCTTTCATGAGCAGTTTTCCTCTGATAGTTACCGGCAAGGTAAGGGACAATGGATCAAACACACGACTGATGTCACTCAGGATCGAGCGTTTAGTAACTTGACCTGATTTGAATTCGAAATGTGACAGTGAAATCGTATCCTCTTCCGGATAGTATAGATACCCGAGAAGCTTCTCTGCGTTTTGACTGTGACTCGTAGAAGCTCCATCTACACGCAGCCGCTCCTGTAACATGGTCTCGTTCGTGCTAAAGCTACGAAGATTGAAGCCACCTTCGGCCATGATGGACCTGCTGCTCTCATATATCTGCCACAAACCTTCGACAGAACACGTTGAACATACAAAATTATCGACGTGAAATCCCTCTTTGAGCGCTTCAACACCGATACCCGATGAATAACGGTTGAGATGATGTTGAATGACGTAGTTGAGTATGAATGGGCTACAGTTGAGACCAAACAAAATGGTGCAAAAACGATAAATCTTCAACTGTCCGGATTTATCAACCCACAAAAAGCAAAGTTTGTCACGATCACTTTCATCTTTAAGGACAAATTCGCTTGGTTTGGCACCGATACTTCACATTTACGTTCACCGGATGCCATATTGTAGCCGAAATAGCTTGTAATATTGAGAAAAAAATGTATGTACAAATATACGAACGCAAACAACCACGCAACACTATCGCACACACCACGATCACTCTATCACACACCACAATCACAATCACACCACACGATCACTATATCACACAGCTACCACGCAACGCTGTTACCCACAGCTCACACACCACCACCGTCCTCTACGCATATCAAATTCACTCCCCTACACACACACACACATGCACACACACACACATGCACACACACATTCACGCACATCTAGTGAACTAAACGAAGCGAGCGCGAATCACACAAACAATACACACTGTTAGCCATACTAAATACGACAAGAGCACACACGCATGCACACACTCACACACACACTCACTCACTTACTCGCGCCATCTCTCTCACAATACAAACACAATACACAACACAACACCTCCGCCTGTTTCCAAAGAAACAAATACAAACAATTTAAATAAACAATGCGAAGCAAAATCCTGGCAAAACATTTCACGACCAACGATGGCCCAGCTAAACGCAGACAAAACTTAATAAAGGCAACAACAGTACACAATACGCATCACCATACAAAATCACGACCTATTCTCGCAGCAATAACGAGCGGGTGCACGTCGCACCCGTTCACTCCTTCTCAACTGCGTCGTCAATGCTTGGGTCTCACCAACTGGCGTTACTTCTGAGCCGCCTGATGGTACAGCTCCTGACAACTCATCAGTTCCAATGTCACCGTCCCCTGAAGACACTGGTGTAGATGCACGCGCTGGCTGGGTTGCATCTCCAACCAGTATCGGTGGTTCATCAGACTCACCGAGTGGCGGTTGATGACCGCGTTGACGGATGTCTTTCACATGACGAGGCATTCCGTTCACATCAACAACACAATCAGATACAATATCGGTGATGACACCAGGCTGCGACACGTCAGTACATCTGGTTCCTTTCCTGCGAGTCCACACCAAATCACCAACTCCGAACTTGGACCCGCCACGCACGTTGCCGGTTAAATCGCTGTTGCTTTGTCGTTTGCAACGAAGATCGCGCGTGTTCACAAGATCTCGGCACTTGTATTTGTAAACACCGGCAAATGGAGCTGATGTCACCGCCTTATCATCGCGAGGAGTGATGTTGTACAGGTGTACAGCCTCCGCTACGGTACATTGCCGACGTGCACAAATCACTTTGACAGAGCGATGGTTCCGCTCGATGATGCCGTTTCCATGTGGCGAATATGCCGCACGAAAACGAAGATGGACGTTCCATTTAGCACACAGAGCCTGCAGTGATCTCCCACGGAAGATAGTGTCATTGTCGGCCAGTATCTCACTTGGAGCGCCACGTTCATAAAAGATCTCCTCAAGATGGTGCACGACAGTTGCAGCGTCGGCCCAACGCAACGCTCTCCAAATCGCAAAACGCGACGGACCACAGTCAATTATCGATAGATACGACGTATGTGAATGATGGTTGATATCAATCGCCAACCTGTACCACGCCTGTTCGACATCCAGCCTGCCATGACGCCACCTAGCCGGAGCAGGATCAACAGAGCTGCACACATCACAATGAGACACAACTTCCTGCACTTGTTTTCTGCTGATTCCACTCCCGCACTTACGTCTTGCAAAAAACAGAGCCCGCCGAATGCCTGGGTGGCCTGCGCTCTCATGTGTATCCAAAATGGCAGCATTAATGTCGGGTAAATTACGACTTTCCATCGCAGCAGCGGCACATGTTGATTGCTGTTCTCGGAGCCACTTTTCAGGTACTCTAGTAAGTGTGTCGGCACGATTCTCACCAGATCTCACAACCAAAACATGCAGCGTCAATTTGTATTCGCCGACCAATTCACGCACAATGTCTATTCTTCGCCGGATTAGCATTTCGCTCTGAGCTTTCGTCTTGAGACGATTTCGACCGCTCAGTGCGTCAACTAACCAGCGGTGCACCGTCACAGAATCTGTGTACAGTTCCACTATACGGAAGCCCCAAGCAACAGCCAGATTGAGTCCGCGTATGGCAACGTCAAGCTCGGCCATGTTTATGTGCGCAGCAGGATCTCTCCGGAGCCAACTCGCATCTCCACAACACTCCCGTCTCCCATGGCTATAACCACACCAACGGCAAGAGAGCTTGCGTCAGTCCAGACTTGTGCACATTCACCCGCAACGAACCAGGACCCATGCGCAGGATCACTGCTCAAAACCCCACTTTTAATTTCCTCCAACTGCGCGACAAGTGAAGCATCTTCAATGACGTCATCCCACGACTTTGAAAGCTCGTTTGCTCTGCGCTTCAGCCATGCGACCGCTGGGCGCAGCCAGCCACAAACAGGCAAGTGAGCCACAAAACGACCGCACCAGGAAAAAACTGTGCGTCTTGTGATTCTCGCAGGATTGTTGTCGATACTTGCGCTTCGTTTCTACTGCAATTCATTGCCAGTTTGCTGCACTTGCAATCCCAACAATTTGGCCCCGTCTGAAACACGCTCAGGTGCCTTACATTCTAAACCAAAGTCGCCAAGGTGCTTGATCACGTTCTCAGCGCTCATCTTATCTTCATTGATCAAAAGGTCGTCGACATATGGCAACACAGCCGCGTTAAGAGCAGGGTCAACAGCCAGTATAGCTTGCACAACATTCTTCATGACTAATGGTGCAATGTTTATCCCAAAGCCCAGCCTGGTGAGACAATATCGCTGCCCAGAAATCACAACGGTTTGGTAACACCACAGACGCTCATCAACGTGAATCTGCAGGTACGCACTTTTCAAGTCCACTATGGCCAGGTTATTGCCATGACGACGCCACCGTCGAAGCTGGTCCGCGCATACATCAGCATCGGCAGTATAAGCTGTGATATGGTCGTTCAGTTCACGATAATCGAGAACTGGACGGACTTTAGCCTTGTTCTTTTGATGTACGGCCATCAATGGCACAAGACCGCGGGGCTTTCCATGAGCACGCTCATCATGTCTTACCAGCCATCCACGCTTGATCCAGCTGCTCAATTCTGAATCGTATTCATGCCGAATACTGGCTTTTACACCGTACTGAGGTCTCGTGTTTTTCAGACATTGAGGTCCGGAACCATCGGTCCATTTCCAGACTACTGTCCATCTCTTTCTGTCATCGTCATACCGCACGGTGAAATCCGGCGTGTCAATATCCGAAACACGGCTATGACGCCGTGTTGACGCCGCGATAACACTACTGGAATCCTCACAGCCGAATCTCACACACTTCGGAGACGTCACATTCAATCCACCAAGTGCCACAATACCTGTCATACCTAGTATGACGTCAACTCCGAGTGGATGCTCATTCACCACTAAAACATTCACTTCGACACAACTTTTGTTCCGTACTCCAATATCCACACTTCCAATACCAATACATAACATAGATGTGCCACCCAATGTAGCAACACTAACCTGCTGTCGACGCCATTTATTAACACACGATACATGCACGATCGTATCAGTACACCCTGTGTCAACAAGCACTCTACACAGGCGGCCACCAACAAGAAGCTCAACAATTGGCAGGGAATCAATGCGCGCGCTCATTTCTTGGGAGATGGTGCTGGCGCTGATGACCACCTCCCGCCGGCGTTTCCCGATTGGCGGCAAGCAAATGCAAGGTGACCGATTCTCCCACAATTCCAACATCTACGATCCAGTCGATGTGTCCGCTACGAATCATCAATTCGCCTTGACAAAGAAGTCTTTGCCGTAGGTATCTCCGTAGCATCATCTTCTGGTTGACTAGACGCTGAGCCTGCTCCACCAAAAGCTGTTGTCATAGCGCGATCGCTGAGAATGACGCGAGATCTCACTAGCACATCCTGCAGACCCAAATTATCAGCTCGAGAGCCCGCGCGAATTATCTGTCGCACAGCATCTGGTAGTCCAGCCACAAACGCACACATCAAAACTCGATCGGGAACTCCCCCAAAAAGACTAGCGAGACGACGAAGGTCAGACAAAAACACATCTACAGACTCGCCCATGTGTAGCCGTCTGGCAGCAAACTGTTCGTAGGCTGCGTGCTGGTCTAGAGCAAATGCAGAATATAACGCAGCTCGCACTGACTCCAAAGAAAGCCGACTCTCTGCAGGCAGTTCTGACCACACGCTGAACGCACCACCTGTCAGTCGGAGTGGTATGACTGAGACCAGAGGCACTCTTTGTAACTGGCACACTGCATCAGCTCTGGTAAACCACTCTACGATGTCTGATGTGCCATCATATTCTGCGATGCACCTCGCGTCAAATGGGCCGGCTGGCAGCAACACACGGTCCTCACTCGCTTGGTTTGGCACCGATACTTCACATTTACGTTCACCGGATGCCATATTGTAGCCGAAATAGCTTGTAATATTGAGAAAATAATGTATGTACAAATATACGAACGCAAACAACCACGCAACACTATCGCACACACCACGATCACTATATCACACACCACAATCACAATCACACCACACGATCACTATATCACACAGCTACCACGCAACGCTGTTACCCACAGCTCACACACCACCACCGTCCTCTACGCATATCAAATTCACTCTCCTACACACACACACATGCACACACACACACACATGCACACACACATTCACGCACATCTAGTGAACTAAACGAAGCGAGCGCGAATCACACAAACAATACACACTGTTAGCCATACTAAATACGACAAGAGCACACACGCATACACACACTCACACACACACTCACTCACTTACTCGCGCCATCTCTCTCACAATACAAACACAATACACAACACAACAACTATCGACGCGATTGGATTGAAATATGACGCCCGAGGGTTCCCAGCATAATTGACAAGTACATCTACTTCAAACTGAGTAAGGCTATGCGCCTGATTTTGGGCCGACATAGTTGAAGTGTCAAACTCTGACGCCGATGAATTGATAGTCGCAGTCTGGCTGCAACAATCGCCTGTAGTTGACATTGAACAGTCGACACCGTACTGGCGCTGAATATCGCCGAAAATGATCAGCCCGTCATCGACAGAATAAGCTGTACCCCCAAGAAACGATACAATGTTGAGTGGTCTTAGATGAGTCATCAGATCCGCTCCGATCAAGCAGTCGAATCCACTGACATGGTCATCTACTTGGTGATAGAAGAACGAATCTGCTAACCTCCGGCCTTCTGATTTGGATCGTTGTACAACATCCATCACTCCGGGTACAATACAGTCGAGATTCATTGTTATGTCGACGAGAAATGATGCATCGATCTGTTTTGTTGGAGTGACAATGGCATTACACTTCACCACTGGATATGTTCTCTTTTCACAGCCAATGAAAGTTTTGACATTGAATTCAATGCTGTTTGACGACGTGAGGTGCATTTTGTCCGCCAAATTTCCACTCAGGTAAGAAGCTTGCGACCCCAAATCTAACAAGCATCTGACAAGCTGCACATTCTCTCCAGCTGTGTGCAATATCATTGAAATGGAGGGTAGAAGAACTGTTCTGTCCTGCAGATTGTTCAGAATGCACAACCGACTTTGAAAGGGCGCCGTCCTGCTGGACTGCATACACACGGCTGATATGTGCGTGTTTGCTTTAAAAAACTCACAGTTGAAGGAAAGACACTTTACCTTTGATGGGCAATTGCTGGCACTGTGGCCGCCGCTACACAGAGTACACAATTTGAGTTGTTGGAGTCTGTCGACTCGAAGACGAGGTGTACTGTAGACGTCACATCTCAGCATTGAATGACCTGACTTTTCGCACAATTTACACTTTTTGATGTGATAACCATTCATCTCCGAATTTTTGACATGTTGAATGCTGAATGAGCCCAATGTTGTTTGGTTGATGTTCTCCTTCTGTGTTGATTGTACTTTCATTCGTGGTGAATCTGATGTTTGACCTTTGACATTGTCTTCTGTACGTGACCTCATCAGAGTTTTAACAACAGTGTTGGAATGCTCCAGTAATTGATGACATGATGGATAATCCGTACCTGTTATGAGATTCAGTCGCAATTTGAACTCTGCTGGTAGCCGATCACACACAACATGACTGATGATTTTGTCTCCCAGAATCCGAGTTCAGCGCGTCTAGACCGAAGTTTCTGAGCTCGTAGATGGACATTCTGATCGAGTTACAATAAACTCGAACACTTTCCGGACTGTCATCCTTCAAGCGGAGAGTAAAAATTTTGTGTATGTGTCAATCACAAACAATGTCGGGGTCTAGATACTCTCTTTTCAGAAATTCCAGAGACACCGTGTAGTTGTCATCAGTGTTAGACAGATGTTTGATCAGATCCAACGCGCTATTACGCAGATAACTCTTGAGATATGTCAATTTTGTTGCGCCTGATAGAGGACGACTGTCTATTATATCTTGAAACGATTTGAAAAAATAATTTAACTCCAACACATCGCTTTGAGAGCCACCGAACGGTTTGATGTGAATGTCCGGTAAACGTGAATGGGGCGGACTCACCTCGTGACTGTTCTGTGTGTTGTTGACTGCACAAGGCGAGCGAACCTGCATGGCGTGCAATTTCTGCTGTATGTTCATCGCATACTCCGCCTGTTCGTCGACCTCAGCGTTATAGGAGTCCTCATCGGCCTCAACTACACCACACTCCACGAAGACTTCCAGAATTCGCTCATCACACGCGGCGACGTCACCTAGCTTATTTGACACAAGCTCACATTGTTGGTGCACAAAGGAAGCGTCAGTGACACTGTCGAGATTTTTCAAAATGACTGTAATCGAACGTTTGATCTGGCCTCTCTTCGTGATGGAATCTCTGGCTTGTTTTTTAGCTTTAGCCAATTCAATATTGGCAGACGCCATAATTGCTCGTTAAGATTGAAGTTTTACATTGAAGAATCGAGCAACTGATGTGAAGAATAGACTGATATAAAACTGACGTTGAACCGACGAAAACTCGACACAGGAACAACTATTTCTACAATATTTTGTGAGAACTGTGGACTAACCTGAAATATTTTCTCTGTAGCCTGTGTCTTTGTAGAAATTGTTGTTCTACGGAGCTTCCTCGATCAACATTATTTGAACATTTGAGTGCTCGAACGATTTGATTGACGATGATGAAACTTGACGATTGAATTTGAGGAACGACTGCTGAATCTCCAGACTTGAATTCCCCGTGAATATGACTCGATCCAACTCAATTGACTGCCCAGTTGATTGCCACACACCTTCCTTCAAAAAAAAACCAATCACCACTCCCAAAATTCACTTCACCATCCTAAAATTGCCAGTTGTGTGATTGCCTAATTTAGCGATAATTATAGTTCTTACAGTCAATTTGTTAGAAATGTATGTCTTGATGTGTCTGTCATGTTGAGATTTGTTGTTTTTATATTTGTGTATATTGTATTGTCAATCTGAGTGTATGTCCTTCTATGTCTGCTATGTTGTCTTAATGTGCTGTCTACTGTGTTTTTGTTTTTGTTTTGTGTGTATTTTTGCGTAGGTAAACGGGAATGTATGTTTGCGTTTGTGAGCATATGTGCTTTTCTGTTGTGTGTGTGTGTGTGTGTGTCAATTTGTCAATTTAGGTTTATTGCCACTCAAACAACAAAATGCAATTAACAGGACAATACAAAAACATCAATGGGCACCAATTCGTCGAGCCATAGCTCCAGGACGAACATTATACGAACATAAATTAGACTATATGATTGTGCATGGTTGAATGCACAATGGTTCATGACTCTTGTGCTTGAGTGTGCACATGTGTGTGAGCACTTTTGAGACCTTCGGGTGAAAAGCGCGATATAAATGTCTGAATGTAATGTAATGTAATGCAATGTGTGGGTGTGTATGTGTGTGTGTGTGTGTGTGTGTGTGTGTGTGTGTGTGTTTGTGTGTGTGTGTGTGTGTGTGTGTGTGTGTGTGTGTGTGTGTGTGTGTGTGTGTGTGTGTGTGTTGAGTCGGGTCTGAGTTGTCGTCGAGTGAGGACGTCCCTTTCCTTGTTTGTGCTCGCCTTTTGTCGGATTATCGCTCCGTCGTGTGGGACCGCAGACTTACCGCGTATCTCTGTTTTGAGCGATGGATCAGCGGTCTTGTTGTGATGAGACTGGCGGCGAGATTTCTTGTGGCCTGTGTGGAACGCTGTTCCACAGGAAGTGCGTGGGATTCACGGCCACTCTGGAGAGAATGCTGCTCAAAAGCGATGCATGAAGGTCTGTTCCTTCTTGTTCCCATAAAGGGTCTGAGTTGTATTGGTCACTCAGGTATAACTGAACACTTTGAGACAATTTGAGGACATGGTTCGGTGTTAAAGGTTCAATTTCGTCGATTTCACTAAACACGTAGGTTAGTGGTCTGTTGTTGATCATATTTTGAATGTTTGATAGGTGTGTCAGTAGATCATCAGCACTGATCTTGGCTCTGCCTACTACCTTGCACAAACAAGATTTGACTGTCTTCATATCATGGACTGGCCAAGACTCAGTCTTCAGCAGCCATTCGGGTCCATGTGTCCATTTTTGAAATTCACGTTGAAACATTCTCGTTGAGATTCCACGAGTTAACAAATCAGCAAAATTATCATCGGTGGACACATACTTGAAGTTAATATTGCAGCCGCTCTCTTCCAGCTTAGTCACCATCTCCTTTATCTCTCTCAGTCTGTTATTGGTGAACTTGTTCTTTGATTTGCATCCTTCGAGAATCCACTGTAACACGACTTGAGCATCACAACAGATTATAATTCTTTTGAAATTGTTCGCTGCTTGGGTCGACCTGATGGTTGGAAGACACTTGCATGCCAGATATACTGCAAGTAGTTCCATCTGTGGTATGCTCTTGTTGCCCGGCGATACTTTGCTCTTGGCAAATGTCAGGTTAGAAGATCCGTTATCTTCAGACACTGAGTAGCAAGCTATACCGTAGCAATGTTTTGAACCGTCAGAGAACACATGAAGACAGTTATCATTTGATTCATCTGAGGAAGTCATTCGACAAAACTGAAATTCTTGAAGCTTCAGTAAATCTGATTTGAGGGGTTCCCACTTCTGAATGATCGACTGTGGAACTTCAGTGTCCCAGTTGAGACCTCTATCCCACAACTCTTTCATGAGCAGTTTTCCTCTGATAGTTACCGGCAAGGTAAGGGACAATGGATCAAACACACGACTGATGTCACTCAGGATCGAGCGTTTAGTAACTTGACCTGATTTGAATTCGAAATGTGACAGTGAAATCGTATCCTCTTCCGGATAGTATAGATACCCGAGAAGCTTCTCTGCGTTTTGACTGTGACTCGTAGAAGCTCCATCTACACGCAGCCGCTCCTGTAACATGGTCTCGTTCGTGCTAAAGCTACGAAGATTGAAGCCACCTTCGGCCATGATGGACCTGCTGCTCTCATATATCTGCCACAAACCTTCGACAGAACACGTTGAACATACAAAATTATCGACGTGAAATCCCTCTTTGAGCGCTTCAACACCGATACCCGATGAATAACGGTTGAGATGATGTTGAATGACGTAGTTGAGTATGAATGGGCTACAGTTGAGACCAAACAAAATGGTGCAAAAACGATAAATCTTCAACTGTCCGGATTTATCAACCCACAAAAAGCAAAGTTTGTCACGATCACTTTCATCTTTAAGGACAATTTGTAGAAATGCCTTTTCTATGTCCGCTAGAAGCACAAATCGGTTTCTGCGAAATTTCATGATTAGTGTGAGGAGGTCGTTCATCAGATTTACGCCTTGAAAACAAGTCTGATTTAACGAAGTCATGTTTTTGTTCGTTTTAAAACTGCAATTGTACACCACCCTGACTTTGGTAGTTTCCTGATCTCCAGTCTTGACTACCGGATGGTGGGGTATGAAAACGCAGTTAGAAAGCCCCCCTAATGTATTGGGAACTTCCTCTATGATGCCTTGTTTCAGCTGTTCTTCGAATGTTTTCTCGTACTGTTGAAGAAGTCCCTTTGACTCGAGTGAAGAACTAACGCGTAATGTTGTGGCGTACGCTGCATCAAAGTTTGGCGACACTTCTTTGATATTTTCGCTGAACGGAATCTTCACATGGTACTTCCCGTCCCGGTACTCGATTCCATTTTGAAACTTTTCAATTTCCAAGATGTCTTTTTCTGCTGAATCAGGATCGTGAATGCCAATGCTTTCGACACTGAACATGTTTTCGACTTGAAGATCGACGTCGCTTTCGTCCACTATTGTAATATTGAGAAAAAAATGTATGTACAAATATACGAACGCAAACAACCACGTAACACTATCGCACACACCACGATCACTCTATCACACACCACAATCACAATCACACCACACGATCACTATATCACACAGCTACCACGCAACGCTGTTACCCACAGCTCACACACCACCACCGTCCTCTACGCATATCAAATTCACTCCCCTACACACACACACATGCACACACACACACATGCACACACACACACATGCACACACACATTCACGCACATCTAGTGAACTAAACGAAGCGAGCGCGAATCACACAAACAATACACACTGTTAGCCATACTAAATACGACAAGAGCACACACGCATGCACACACTCACACACACACTCACTCACTTACTCGCGCCATCTCTCTCACAATACAAACACAATACACAACACAACACCTCCGCCTGTTTCCAAAGAAACAAATACAAACAATTTAAATAAACAATGCGAAGCAAAATCCTGGCAAAACATTTCACGACCAACGATGGCCCAGCTAAACGCAGACAAAACTTAATAAAGGCAACAACAGTACACAATACGCAACACCATACAAAATCACGACCTATTCTCGCAGCAATAACGAGCGGGTGCACGTCGCACCCGTTCACTCCTTCTCAACTGCGTCGTCAATGCTTGGGTCTCACCAACTGGCGTTACTTCTGAGCCGCCTGATGGTACAGCTCCTGACAACTCATCAGTTCCAATGTCACCGTCCCCTGAAGACACTGGTGTAGATGCACGCGCTGGCTGGGTTGCATCTCCAACCAGTATCGGTGGTTCATCAGACTCACCGAGTGGCGGTTGATGACCGCGTTGACGGATGTCTTTCACATGACGAGGCATTCCGTTCACATCAACAACACAATCAGATACAATATCGGTGATGACACCAGGCTGCGACACGTCAGTACATCTGGTTCCTTTCCTGCGAGTCCACACCAAATCACCAACTCCGAACTTGGACCCGCCACGCACGTTGCCGGTTAAATCGCTGTTGCTTTGTCGTTTACAACGAAGATCGCGCGTGTTCACAAGATCTCGGCACTTGTATTTGTAAACACCGGCAAATGGAGCTGATGTCACCGCCTTATCATCGCGAGGAGTGATGTTGTACAGGTGCACAGCCTCCGCTACGGTACATTGCCGACGTGCACAAATCACTTTGACAGAGCGATGGTTCCGCTCGATGATGCCGTTTCCATGTGGCGAATATGCCGCACGAAAACGAAGATGGACGTTCCATTTAGCACACAGAGCCTGCAGTGATCTCCCACGGAAGATAGTGTCATTGTCGGCCAGTATCTCACTTGGAGCGCCACGTTCATAAAAGATCTTCTCAAGATGGTGCACGACAGTTGCAGCGTCGGCCCAACGCAACGCTCTCCAAATCGCAAAACGCGACGGACCACAGTCAATTATCGATAGATACGACGTATGTGAATGATGGGTGATATCAATCGCCAACCTGTACCACGCCTGTTCGACATCCAGCCTGCCATGACGCCACCTAGCCGGAGCAGGATCAACAGAGTTGCACACATCACAATGAGACACAACTTCCTGCACTTATTTTCTGCTGATTCGACTCCCGCACTTACGTCTTGCAAAAAACAGAGTCCGCCGAATGCCTGGGTGGCCTGCGCTCTCATGTGTATCCAAAATGGCAGCATTAATGTCGGGTAAATTACGACTTTCCATCGCAGCAGCGGCACATGTTGATCGCTGTTCTCGGAGCCACTTTTCAAGTACTCTAGTAAGTGTGTCGGCACGATTCTCACCAGATCTCACAACCAAAACATGCAGCGTCAATTTGTATTCGCCGACCAATTCACGCACAAGGTCTATTCTTCGCCGGATTAGCATTTCGCTCTGAGCTTTCGTCTTGAGACGATTTCGACCGCTCAGTGCGTCAACTAACCAGCGGTGCACCGTCACAGAATCTGTGTACAGTTCCACTATATGGAAGCCCCAAGCAACAGCCAGATTGAGTCCGCGTATGGCAGCGTCAAGCTCGGCCATGTTTATGTGCGCAGCAGGATCTCTCCGGAGCCAACTCGCATCCTCCACAACACTCCCGTCTCCCATGGCTATAACCACACCAACGGCAAGAGAGCTTGCGTCAGTCCAGACTTGTGCACATTCACCCGCAACGAACCAGGACCTATGCGCAGGATCACTGCTCAAAACCTAACTTTTAATTTCCTCCAACTGCGCGACAAGTGAAGCATCTTCAATGACGTCATCCCACGACTTTGAAAGCTCGTTTGCTCTGCGCTTCAGCCATGCGACCGCTGGGCGCAGCCAGCCACAAACAGGCAAGTGAGCCACCAAACGACCGCACCAGGAAAAAACTGTGCGTCTTGTGATTCTCGCAGGATTGTTGTCGATACTTGCGCTTCGTTTCCACTGCAATTCATTGCCAGTTTGCTGCACTTGCAATCCCAACAATTTGGCCCCGTCTGAAACACGCTCAGGTGCCTTACATTCTGAACCAAAGTCGCCAAAGTGCTTGATCACGTTCTCAGCGCTCATCTTATCTTCATTGACCAAAAGGTCGTCGACATATGGCAACACAGCCGCGTTAAGAGCAGGGTCAACAGCCAGTATAGCTTGCACAACATTCTTCATGACTAATGGTGCAATGTTTATCCCAAAGCCCAGCCTGGTGAGACAATATCGCTGCCCAGAAATCACAACGGTTTGGTAACACCACAGACGCTCATCAACGTGAATCTGCAGGTACGCACTTTTCAAGTCCACTATGGCCAGGTTATTGCCATGACGACGCCACCGTCGAAGCTGGTCCGCGCATAAATCAGCATCGGCAGTATAAGCTGTGATATGGTCGTTCAGTTCACGATAATCGAGAACTGGACGGACTTTAGCCTTGTTCTTTTGATGTACGGCCATCAATGGCACAAGACCGCGGGGCTTTCCATGAGCACGCTCATCATGTCTTACCAGCCATCCACGCTTGATCCAGCTGCTCAATTCTGAATCGTATTCATGCCGAATACTGGCTTTTACACCGTACTGAGGTGTCGTGTTTTTCAGACATTGAGGTCCGGAACCATCGGTCCATTTCCAGACTACTGTCCATCTCTTTCTGTCATCGTCATACCGCACGGTGAAATCCGGCGTGTCAATATCCGAAACACGGCTATGACGCCGTGTTGACGCCGCGATAACACTACTGGAATCCTCACAGCCGAATCTCACACACTTCGGAGACGTCACATTCACTCCACCAAGTGCCACAATACCTGTCATACCTAGTATGACGTCAACTCCGAGTGGATGCTCATTCACCACTAAAACATTCACTTCGACACAACTTTTGTTCCGTACTCCAATATCCACACTTCCAATACCAATACATAACATAGATGTGCCACCCAATGTAGCAACACTAACCTGCTGTCGACGCCATTTATTAACACACGATACATGCACGATCGTATCAGTACACCCTGTGTCAACAAGCACTCTACACAGACGGCCACCAACAAGAAGCTCAACAATTGGCAGGGAATCAATGCGCGCGCTCATTTCTTGGGAGATGGTGCTGGCGCTGATGACCACCTCCCGCCGGCGTTTCCCGATTGGCGGCAAGCAAATGCAAGGTGACCGATTCTCCCACAATTCCAACATCTACGATCCAGTCGATGTGTCCGCTGCGAATCATCAATTCGCCTTGACAAAGAAGTCTTTGCCGTAGGTATCTCCGTAGCATCATCTTCTGGTTGACTAGACGCTGAGCCTGCTCCACCAAAAGCTGTTGTCATAGCGCGATCGCTGAGAATGGCGCGAGATCTCACTAGCACATCCTGCAGACCCAAATTATCAGCTCGAGAGCCCGCGCGAATTATCTGTCGCACAGCATCTGGTAGTCCAGCCACAAACGCACACATCAAAACTCGATCGGGAACTCCCCCAAAATACTAGCGAGACGACGAAGATCAGACAAAAACACATCTACAGACTCGACCATGTGTAGCCGTCTTGCAGCAAACTGTTCGTAGGCTGCGTGCTGGTCTAGAGCAAATGCAGAATATAACGCAGCTCGCACTGACTCCAAAGAAAGCCGACTCTCTGCAGGCAGTTCTGACCACACGCTGAACGCACCACCTGTCAGTCGGAGTGGTATGACTGAGACCAGAGGCACTCTTTGTAACTGGCACACTGCATCAGCTCTGGTAAACCACTCTACGATGTCTGATGTGCCATCATATTCTGCGATGCACCTCGCGTCAAATGGGCCGGCTGGCAGCAACACACGGTCCTCACTCGCTTGGTTTGGCACCGATACTTCACATTTACGTTCACCGGATGCCATATTGTAGCCGAAATAGCTTGTAATATTGAGAAAAAAATGTATGTACAAATATACGAACGCAAACAACCACGCAACACTATCGCACACACCACGATCACTCTATCACACACCACAATCACAATCACACCACACGATCACTATATCACACAGCTACCACGCAACGCTGTTACCCAGAGCTCACACACCACCACCGTCCTCTACGCATATCAAATTCACTCCCCTACACACACACATGCACACACACACACACATGCACACACACATTCACGCACATCTAGTGAACTAAACGAAGCGAGCGCGAATCACACAAACAAAACACACTGTTAGCCATACTAAATACGACAAGAGCACACACGCATACACACACTCACACACACACTCACTCACTTACTCGCGCAATCTCTCTCACAATACAAACACAATACACAACACAACAACTATCGACGCGATTGGATTGAAATATGACGCCCGAGGGTTCCCAGCATAATTGACAAGTACATCTACTTCACACTGAGTAAGGCTATGCGCCTGATTTTGGGCCGACATAGTTGAAGTGTCTAACTCTGACGCCGATGAATTGATAGTCGCAGTCTGGCTGCAACAATCGCCTGTAGTTGACATTGAACAGTCGACACCGTACTGGCGCTGAATATCGCCGAAAATGATCAGCCCGTCATCGACAGAATAAGCTGTACCCCCAAGAAACGATACAATGTTGAGTGGTCTTAGATGAGTCATCAGATCCGCTCCGATCAAGCAGTCGAATCCACTGACATGGTCATCTACTTGGTGATAGAAGAACGAATCTGCTAACCTCCGGCCTTCTGATTTGGATCGTTGTACAACATCCATCACTCCGGGTACAATACAGTCGAGATTCATTGTTATGTCGACGAGAAATGATGCATCGATCTGTTTTGTTGGAGTGACAATGGCATTACACTTCACCACTGGATATGTTCTCTTTTCACAGCCAATGAAAGTTTTGACATTGAATTCAATGCTGTTTGACGACGTGAGGTGCATTTTGTCCGCCAAATTTCCACTCAGGTAAGAAGCTTGCGACCCCAAATCTAACAAGCATCTGACAAGCTGCACATTCTCTCCAGCTGTGTGCAATATCATTGAAATGGAGGGTAGAAGAACTGTTCTGTCCTGCAGATTGTTCAGAATGCACAACCGACTTTGAAAGGGCGCCGTCCTGCTGGACTGCATACACACGGCTGATATGTGCGTGTTTGCTTTAAAAAACTCACAGTTGAAGGAAAGACACTTTACCTTTGATGGGCAATTGCTGGCACTGTGGCCGCCGCTACACAGAGTACACAATTTGAGTTGTTGGAGTCTGTCGACTCGAAGACGAGGTGTACTGTAGACGTCACATCTCAGCATTGAATGACCTGACTTTTCGCACAATTTACACTTTTTGATGTGATAACCATTCATCTCCGAATTTTTGACATGTTGAATGCTGAATGAGCCCAATGTTGTTTGGTTGATGTTCTCCTTCTGTGTTGATTGTACTTTCATTCGTGGTGAATCTGATGTTTGACCTTTGACATTGTCTTCTGTACGTGACCTCATCAGAGTTTTAACAACAGTGTTGGAATGCTCCAGTAATTGATGACATGATGGATAATCCGTACCTGTTATGAGATTCAGTCGCAATTTGAACTCTGCTGGTAGCCGATCACACACAACATGACTGATGATTTTGTCTCCCAGAATCCGAGTTCAGCGCGTCTAGACCGAAGTTTCTGAGCTCGTAGATGGACATTCTGATCGAGTTACAATAAACTCGAACACTTTCCGGACTGTCATCCTTCAAGCGGAGAGTAAAAATTTTGTGTATGTGTCAATCACAAACAATGTCGGGGTCTAGATACTCTCTTTTCAGAAATTCCAGAGACACCGTGTAGTTGTCATCAGTGTTAGACAGATGTTTGATCAGATCCAACGCGCTATTACGCAGATAACTCTTGAGATATGTCAATTTTGTTGCGCCTGATAGAGGACGACTGTCTATTATATCTTGAAACGATTTGAAAAAATAATTTAACTCCAACACATCGCTTTGAGAGCCACCGAACGGTTTGATGTGAATGTCCGGTAAACGTGAATGGGGCGGACTCACCTCGTGACTGTTCTGTGTGTTGTTGACTGCACAAGGCGAGCGAACCTGCATGGCGTGCAATTTCTGCTGTATGTTCATCGCATACTCCGCCTGTTCGTCGACCTCAGCGTTATAGGAGTCCTCATCGGCCTCAACTACACCACACTCCACGAAGACTTCCAGAATTCGCTCATCACACGCGGCGACGTCACCTAGCTTATTTGACACAAGCTCACATTGTTGGTGCACAAAGGAAGCGTCAGTGACACTGTCGAGATTTTTCAAAATGACTGTAATCGAACGTTTGATCTGGCCTCTCTTCGTGATGGAATCTCTGGCTTGTTTTTTAGCTTTAGCCAATTCAATATTGGCAGACGCCATAATTGCTCGTTAAGATTGAAGTTTTACATTGAAGAATCGAGCAACTGATGTGAAGAATAGACTGATATAAAACTGACGTTGAACCGACGAAAACTCGACACAGGAACAACTATTTCTACAATATTTTGTGAGAACTGTGGACTAACCTGAAATATTTTCTCTGTAGCCTGTGTCTTTGTAGAAATTGTTGTTCTACGGAGCTTCCTCGATCAACATTATTTGAACATTTGAGTGCTCGAACGATTTGATTGACGATGATGAAACTTGACGATTGAATTTGAGGAACGACTGCTGAATCTCCAGACTTGAATTCCCCGTGAATATGACTCGATCCAACTCAATTGACTGCCCAGTTGATTGCCACACACCTTCCTTCAAAAAAAAAACAATCACCACTCCCAAAATTCACTTCACCATCCTAAAATTGCCAGTTGTGTGATTGCCTAATTTAGCGATAA
This sequence comes from Sacculina carcini, assembly GCA_916048095.2. Classification (NCBI taxonomy): domain Eukaryota; kingdom Metazoa; phylum Arthropoda; class Thecostraca; family Sacculinidae; genus Sacculina; species Sacculina carcini. The sequence continues at coordinate 502,159 of OU696587.1, read as the reverse complement.
TTATAGTTCTTACAGTCTATTTGTTAGAAATGTATGTCTTGATGTGTCTGTCATGTTGAGATTTGTTGTTTTTATATTTGTGTATATTGTATTGTCAATCTGAGTGTATGTCCTTCTATGTCTGCTATGTTGTCTTAATGTGCTGTCTACTGTGTTTTTGTTATTGTTTTGTGTGTATTTTTGCGTAGGTAAACGGGAATGTATGTTTGCGTTTGTGAGCATATGTGCTTTTCTGTTGTGTGTGTGTGTGTGTGTGTCAATTTGTCAATTTAGGTTTATTGCCACTCAAACAACAAAATGCAATTAACAGGACAATACAAAAACATCAATGGGCACCAATTCGTCGAGCCATAGCTCCAGGACGAACATTATACGAACATAAATTAGACTATATGATTGTGCATGGTTGAATGCACAATGGTTCATGACTCTTGTGCTTGAGTGTGCACATGTGTGTGAGCACTTTTGAGACCTTCGGGTGAAAAGCGCGATATAAATGTCTGAATGTAATGTAATGTAATGCAATGTGTGGGTGTGTATGTGTGTGTGTGTGTGTGTGTGTGTGTGTTTGTGTGTGTGTGTGTGTGTGTGTGTGTGTGTGTGTGTGTGTGTGTGTGTGTGTGTGTGTGTGTGTGTGTGTGTTGAGTCGGGTCTGAGTTGTCGTCGAGTGAGGACGTCCCTTTCCTTGTTTGTGCTCGCCTTTTGTCGGATTATCGCTCCGTCGTGTGGGACCGCAGACTTACCGCGTATCTCTGTTTTGAGCGATGGATCAGCGGTCTTGTTGTGATGAGACTGGCGGCGAGATTTCTTGTGGCCTGTGTGGAACGCTGTTCCACAGGAAGTGCGTGGGATTCACGGCCACTCTGGAGAGAATGCTGCTCAAAAGCGATGCATGAAGGTCTGTTCCTTCTTGTTCCCATAAAGGGTCTGAGTTGTATTGGTCACTCAGGTATAACTGAACACTTTGAGACAATTTGAGGACATGGTTCGGTGTTAAAGGTTCAATTTCGTCGATTTCACTAAACACGTAGGTTAGTGGTCTGTTGTTGATCATATTTTGAATGTTTGATAGGTGTGTCAGTAGATCATCAGCACTGATCTTGGCTCTGCCTACTACCTTGCACAAACAAGATTTGACTGTCTTCATATCATGGACTGGCCAAGACTCAGTCTTCAGCAGCCATTCGGGTCCATGTGTCCATTTTTGAAATTCACGTTGAAACATTCTCGTTGAGATTCCACGAGTTAACAAATCAGCAAAATTATCATCGGTGGACACATACTTGAAGTTAATATTGCAGCCGCTCTCTTCCAGCTTAGTCACCATCTCCTTTATCTCTCTCAGTCTGTTATTGGTGAACTTGTTCTTTGATTTGCATCCTTCGAGAATCCACTGTAACACGACTTGAGCATCACAACAGATTATAATTCTTTTGAAATTGTTCGCTGCTTGGGTCGACCTGATGGTTGGAAGACACTTGCATGCCAGATATACTGCAAGTAGTTCCATCTGTGGTATGCTCTTGTTGCCCGGCGATACTTTGCTCTTGGCAAATGTCAGGTTAGAAGATCCGTTATCTTCAGACACTGAGTAGCAAGCTATACCGTAGCAATGTTTTGAACCGTCAGAGAACACATGAAGACAGTTATCATTTGATTCATCTGAGGAAGTCATTCGACAAAACTGAAATTCTTGAAGCTTCAGTAAATCTGATTTGAGGGGTTCCCACTTCTGAATGATCGACTGTGGAACTTCAGTGTCCCAGTTGAGACCTCTATCCCACAACTCTTTCATGAGCAGTTTTCCTCTGATAGTTACCGGCAAGGTAAGGGACAATGGATCAAACACACGACTGATGTCACTCAGGATCGAGCGTTTAGTAACTTGACCTGATTTGAATTCGAAATGTGACAGTGAAATCGTATCCTCTTCCGGATAGTATAGATACCCGAGAAGCTTCTCTGCGTTTTGACTGTGACTCGTAGAAGCTCCATCTACACGCAGCCGCTCCTGTAACATGGTCTCGTTCGTGCTAAAGCTACGAAGATTGAAGCCACCTTCGGCCATGATGGACCTGCTGCTCTCATATATCTGCCACAAACCTTCGACAGAACACGTTGAACATACAAAATTATCGACGTGAAATCCCTCTTTGAGCGCTTCAACACCGATACCCGATGAATAACGGTTGAGATGATGTTGAATGACGTAGTTGAGTATGAATGGGCTACAGTTGAGACCAAACAAAATGGTGCAAAAACGATAAATCTTCAACTGTCCGGATTTATCAACCCACAAAAAGCAAAGTTTGTCACGATCACTTTCATCTTTAAGGACAATTTGTAGAAATGCCTTTTCTATGTCCGCTAGAAGCACAAATCGGTTTCTGCGAAATTTCATGATTAGTGTGAGGAGGTCGTTCATCAGATTTACGCCTTGAAAACAAGTCTGATTTAACGAAGTCATGTTTTTGTTCGTTTTAAAACTGCAATTGTACACCACCCTGACTTTGGTAGTTTCCTGATCTCCAGTCTTGACTACCGGATGGTGGGGTATGAAAACGCAGTTAGAAAGCCCCCCTAATGTATTGGGAACTTCCTCTATGATGCCTTGTTTCAGCTGTTCTTCGAATGTTTTCTCGTACTGTTGAAGAAGTCCCTTTGACTCGAGTGAAGAACTAACGCGTAATGTTGTGGCGTACGCTGCATCAAAGTTTGGCGACACTTCTTTGATATTTTCGCTGAACGGAATCTTCACATGGTACTTCCCGTCCCGGTACTCGATTCCATTTTGAAACTTTTCAATTTCCAAGATGTCTTTTTCTGCTGAATCAGGATCGTGAATGCCAATGCTTTCGACACTGAACATGTTTTCGACTTGAAGATCGACGTCGCTTTCGTCCACTATTGTAATATTGAGAAAAAAATGTATGTACAAATATACGAACGCAAACAACCACGTAACACTATCGCACACACCACGATCACTCTATCACACACCACAATCACAATCACACCACACGATCACTATATCACACAGCTACCACGCAACGCTGTTACCCACAGCTCACACACCACCACCGTCCTCTACGCATATCAAATTCACTCCCCTACACACACACACATGCACACACACACACATGCACACACACACACATGCACACACACACACATGCACACACACACACATGCACACACACATTCACGCACATCTAGTGAACTAAACGAAGCGAGCGCGAATCACACAAACAATACACACTGTTAGCCATACTAAATACGACAAGAGCACACACGCATGCACACACTCACACACACACTCACTCACTTACTCGCGCCATCTCTCTCACAATACAAACACAATACACAACACAACACCTCCGCCTGTTTCCAAAGAAACAAATACAAACAATTAAAATAAACAATGCGAAGCAAAATCCTGGCAAAACATTTCACGACCAACGATGGCCCAGCTAAACGCAGACAAAACTTAATAAAGGCAACAACAGTACACAATACGCAACACCATACAAAATCACGACCTATTCTCGCAGCAATAACGAGCGGGTGCACGTCGCACCCGTTCACTCCTTCTCAACTGCGTCGTCAATGCTTGGGTCTCACCAACTGGCGTTACTTCTGAGCCGCCTGATGGTACAGCTCCTGACAACTCATCAGTTCCAATGTCACCGTCCCCTGAAGACACTGGTGTAGATGCACGCGCTGGCTGGGTTGCATCTCCAACCAGTATCGGTGGTTCATCAGACTCACCGAGTGGCGGTTGATGACCGCGTTGACGGATGTCTTTCACATGACGAGGCATTCCGTTCACATCAACAACACAATCAGATACAATATCGGTGATGACACCAGGCTGCGACACGTCAGTACATCTGGTTCCTTTCCTGCGAGTCCACACCAAATCACCAACTCCGAACTTGGACCCGCCACGCACGTTGCCGGTTAAATCGCTGTTGCTTTGTCGTTTGCAACGAAGATCGCGCGTGTTCACAAGATCTCGGCACTTGTATTTGTAAACACCGGCAAATGGAGCTGATGTCACCGCCTTATCATCGCGAGGAGTGATGTTGTACAGGTGTACAGCCTCCGCTACGGTACATTGCCGACGTGCACAAATCACTTTGACAGAGCGATGGTTCCGCTCGATGATGCCGTTTCCATGTGGCGAATATGCCGCACGAAAACGAAGATGGACGTTCCATTTAGCACACAGAGCCTGCAGTGATCTCCCACGGAAGATAGTGTCATTGTCGGCCAGTATCTCACTTGGAGCGCCACGTTCATAAAAGATCTCCTCAAGATGGTGCACGACAGTTGCAGCGTCGGCCCAACGCAACGCTCTCCAAATCGCAAAACGGAATTAGACTAAATTATAATTATATAAAAAAATATAATTATAATAATATAAATTAAACTAAATTAGACTATATGATTGTGCATGGTTGAATGCACAATGGTTCATGACTCTTGTGCTTGAGTGTGCACATGTGTGTGAGCACTTTTGAGACCTTCGGGTGAAAAGCGCGATATAAATGTCTGAATGTAATGTAATGTAATGCAATGTGTGGGTGTGTATGTGTGTGTGTGTGTGTGTGTGTGTGTGTGTGTGTTTGTGTGTGTGTGTGTGTGTGTGTGTGTGTGTGTGTGTGTGTGTGTGTGTGTGTGTGTGTGTGTGTGTTGAGTCGGGTCTGAGTTGTCGTCGAGTGAGGACGTCCCTTTCCTTGTTTGTGCTCGCCTTTTGTCGGATTATCGCTCCGTCGTGTGGGACCGCAGACTTACCGCGTATCTCTGTTTTGAGCGATGGATCAGCGGTCTTGTTGTGATGAGACTGGCGGCGAGATTTCTTGTGGCCTGTGTGGAACGCTGTTCCACAGGAAGTGCGTGGGATTCACGGCCACTCTGGAGAGAATGCTGCTCAAAAGCGGTGTTTTCTGGCATTGTCGATTCTGCAATGAATCACACAAACATGACAGTGCTGGCAATCAACACGCTGGCGAAACAAGAACATAACCGGAAAATTGTCCTACATCTGTGGATTTGGATTCGAGAATTGACCGGAGGGTTGAGATAGCCCTCAACCTCTTCAAGCAGGAGATTTCCTGCGTTGCTGCTGGGCACAAGACTTTTGCTGCTGTGACATCATCGTCGACTCCGGACCGGTCAAATAACGACCAGAGTGAGTCTGACAGCGACGTGGATCCTGTTAACCGGAATGATACCGGAAAATGGATCACAGTCACAAGAAGGAAGAAGACACCGAGAAAAAAGAAGGACACTTCTCAGTTGAATCATGCTAATTCCAACAAGAAGAAGACAATATCGTCGGGAACATCTGTCACTAGTGAGCTGGCGACGGTGTCTCGATCATCAGTCGTCAGTGTTTTTGTGACGCGATTTCACACTGGTGTGACGTGTGAGAATCTCGTCGATCACCTGTCGACTACGTTGGCGATTGATGCCAACAAAGTATAAGTTGAAAAATTGAAGACAAGGCACGACTCCTACAACAGCTTTAAGGTGTCGTGTCAGTGCACCGACCGCGCAGCAGTTCTGCAGCCGGAGATCAGGCCGAGAGGCTGTTTCTACAGGAGCTGGCGTCAACCTCGGCAATCTACTAAAAAGGTGGATTGACTACAGTCGAATTTGCATGCTGATAAAGCACAGACATCATGTGCCTTTTAGAATATGCGGTCAGTGAGGAAAAAATTATCGCTGGTTCATGATATCCTTACTGATGGCGTAGATTTGCTTTGTATTGTTGAGTCTTGGCTTGCTGATGAAGAGAGTGTAGCATTCTCTGCATCTCTTCCGAATAACTTTGCAGCCATACATTATTGCCGTGATACAACAGGTGGGGGTATTGTTTTTGTGTACAACACAAGTTTTGTTGTACAAAATATATCCCTATCACTGTCTATCACCACATTTGAATATATTTGTGTGTGAAGAAAGAAAAGAAAACACAAATGACTGCCACTCTTTGTCAAACGTTTCGGTCTTGAGACCTTCGTCAGTGACTATAAACAGATCAGTGATTCAAATGCAATACCGTTAATGATATCTCCATATTGTGCTACATATATGACAAAACCTCGTGACTATTTCCTTGAACACACCCTGTTTATAGTCATGATCAGACCTGTTTATAGTCTGTTTGATCTGTTTATAGTCACTGACGAAGGTCTCAAGACCGAAACATTTGACAAAGAGTGGCAGTCATTTGTGTTTTCTTTTCTTTCTTCATATATGTCGAAAACTTCAAATATTTGTGTGTGTGTTGGAAACCAAGGACATGGCACTTAAGTAGAAGGCTACTACCCTTTGTGACATATGACGTCACACTCCACCCTTGCCCCCCCTATGACGTCACCCCCTCTGACGTCAACCCCTCTGACGTCACTCTTAACCTAACTTCACCTAACAAATTTTTCTCTTTATTTTATTTTATTTTATTATTATTATTATTATTATATTTTTTTTCTATTATATACCTAACCTAACTTTTTTGTGTATACCTAACCTAACTTTTTTGTGTATTCCATACCCAGCCCGACCCAACCCAACTTTTATTTTTTTTTTCTTATTCTTCCTTTCTTATTATATTTATTGTTTATTGTATGCCCAACCTAACTTTTTTCCTTTATTTCTATTTTATGTCACGATACTCATTATATCGGGATCGCCAAGTCGATGTTTGGCAGAGACGAGAATATAATAATTTTCAATCATACTTGAAATATATATATAAAACGGTTTGACTAAATCGGTCGCAAAGACAATGTTCCAATATTCATGTTGTATTCAAACACGTTGAAGTTCTTGATAGTAAAATGTCCCGGTAATCAAATTTCCATCATCATCACACAGCTTATACATGGGAATTGATCGACGTTTGTATATGGAATCAATTTTGAACGTTTCGTTGCTAAATGTCTGTCGATATCCTTTTTCAAATAGAGTTTTCGGAATAAACATTCGCACATGATCGCCTACACGAAGCTTTGGTGTTTGCTTTTTGTGCGACAATGTGTTGGCCAAGTGTTGATTTGATAAAGTTACAGCGAGAGGTGTCATACCGATTGATCTATGTACAATGCTGTTATACAAATTCACCAATTGAGGTAGATTTTTGACAAAGTGTTTTGTGTTGTTTTCGGTCATAAACTTGTGTATCAGCGAGAGCAGAGTACGGAAAAATCGTTCAATTATCCATGCCTTCCGTATGATTGTAGATGTCGTATAATGATAGATGTTGTGCTCTTTCATTACACGTTGAAATTCTCGCCCTGTGAATTCACCACCATGGTCGCTCATTATTTGCATCGGTGTGCAATTGTTGGTGAGAATATGGTTCATTGCTTTGGCCACGGCCGGTCCCCGTTTACTATGTAATGCACGCACATATGCCTGTCTGCTAAGCACGTCAATTACACCCAACAAATAACGTACTTGTGTGTTATGCCCACGCAGACGTGAAACATTGCACAAATCAACTTGCCATGTATCATTTAGTCCAGTGGAGGTGTATGCATTGTGTACGAAGCGCTTACGTACTGGACGATGGAGTTGTTTGGTTATTTGCGACCAAATCAGCTTACTATCCATTTGCGTGGGATATTTGCCGATCGTTGATCAACTGTCGAAACTCGCTGCCCGTGAATATTCGGAGCAACTTCTCGCGGTAAATTCAACGACTCAATCAATTGTCGCAGCTGTGCCCACCCTGTTGGCTCAGGAACACTTTTACGACGTCGAACGATATAGTTTACCACGTCGACAATATTGCTCCGAGGAATTTGTGCGTGATTGAGATAAATGATACCGGTGTTGTTGTCCCATCTCAGCACATTACTCAATTGGGAAAGCACGAATTGTGCGTGTTTTTAATAGCTGGATGGTACAAGTTGGAGCCATTCATCAGTCTCTACAGACGGAGCAGGAGCGGTGGCCTGTTCAGGACGCCAGGCGTTCATGTACTCGATCCGTTTCGCTTCGGCATTCCCTGTAGACTTGTTGAGAATTTGTTCTAGAGAGGGTGTGGGTGCAGCTATGGTTCGACCTTGCATTTCATCATATGTGGCTTGCGATATGAGAACCATTCGTTGGAAGGCGCTCATTACTTTGCAGACAGTATACAGCTTATAACCGATGCAACAACGGGTATAAGGACGGATAAAAAATTTCCGCTTTGCACCAACACTCGTTGTTTTTTTTCAGTGACGGACGTTTGTCACAGTATTTGCAGTATTATACGCAGTATTTTCTTGTATTTGGATAGGCGACGCTTTTGTTCTTTTTCCAAAGGGACGCGGTCTTGCAACAGGTTATGACAAATTTCACAAATAGCCCGTATCAGAGCAGGGTCGTACGTGTTGAGAACGGCTTTTTGTTGACGGTGTGTGAGAAGCGGAAGTGATTCGATTGTCGGCCAACGGCGTTGCAACGTCGACGACATGTTGACAAATAATTCACTTGTTCAACTATATGTGCTATCATAGATAACAGTAGACCTGGATTTGACACTCGTCGGCTGAAAGGGACCGGCGACTGCCATAAGGTACCCAAATGCAAAGTTAAAATATAGCCAATTTATACCATTTAAATAGCATCATTGGTTTTTATTTAGTGTATTGAACATTTTTAAGGTATATTTGACAGCATAATTCAATTATAAACGAGTATTAACAGATAATTCATGAATATACTGGCTGATGTTCGCTAGTGGTTATTTATTAAATTACTTTCATCCATGTAATTATATGCTATGGGCTTGTCTTACTAGTAATCTTGGTTAATTTCTATATATTTTTACAAGTTTTTATGATTTATAACACCTTAATTTAAAAGTTAAACAAATAATAATTGTATTTACATACGTGGGCGGGTTCGATGTCGCATTAATGGCGCATCGTTTACGACCGGTTTGAAATGTCCGTTGCAGGGTTTCCCCGTGTTGATTTGTGATTGTTTCCTGAGTGAATAGGTTTTTTTTATATTCAGTGAGGTTTTTAGTGAGCTGCTATTTAATCACACCTCTATTCGATTTTTGGGGTCGTCGAAATTTTTTATAACAATGGTGAAGTGTGCTGCATTTGGGTGTAGATCGGGCTATAGGCCTACTAATGCTGAAAAGTGTGTCGCTAAAAGAGGCGTTTGTGATCCTATGAAGCATGTCTTTCATTTCCCGAAAGATTCAGTATTAATGAAAGGATAAATCGTATTAGACGACAGGATAAATCGTATTAGACGACAGGATAAATCGTATTAGACGACAGGATATGGAATTTAATCCTGAAAACTCTGGAGTATGTGAACTTCATTTCACTGATGCTGACTATGCCACTGGATCAACAGTGAAAACTGGTGTTGATCGTACCAGGGTGAGACTAAAACCAGGACCAAAACCAAGTTTGTATAAAGATTACCCTGCAACTGCCCAGCCTTCTGTTGTTCCAAAGCGGATGACATCAATGGCCACTTCTACTGTCCGCCTGGTACAGCAACAGGATTTGATAAAGCAGCAGTCTGTTGATTTTTTCAATGCTGATACTGTATCAAATTTTGTGGAGCTTCAGGAAAAACTACAAACTGAAAACTACCATAAGGTTTCCGGCCGTCGACTTCCAACCATCGGTTCACTGGCCGTCGACTTCAACCATCTCCACGAACTCTACAATCTGGAACGAGGGAATCCGGCAAAACTGGCCTACCGGCTGACCGACAAGGTGCTGCGACCGTCTGCTCTGGAGCGTGTCAATGTGTGCCTTGCTGCCGCGGCGACCCACGAGAGCACGTGCAAGGCCCTCCGCTTCTTCGCTGAACGTCGTCCTGGTTGCGAGCAGTTTCGGGATACGGCAGAGTTTCTGAAGCTGGTGCGCCGCTGGTTCGACACATGCAATGTAAAATCACACTACACGGCTGGTCGTTTGAACGACCAAAACCGTGTCGCACTTCGGCTAGACTGTGCCGATAGTGAGCGATCACTATCCTTCATCGAAGAGTTCGGCAAGTTTATGCGTCGCTGGCTTGAGGATAGCAGTATTCCTTTTTCTGATAAAATATCCAAAGATACGTGTATGGCTGTTTACTATACATCCAGGGGACTGGCTGGTCTTTCGAGGTACCTTGTACAGAAGAGTAAGTCCGAGATTAGTTACGTTCTGCTAGGAAAAATTCAATCTGACCGAATCGAGGCACATTTCGGCCATTTGAGGAAGCTCGCCGGTGGTAACTACTGGGCCAGCGTCAGACAGTTTATGGAGAATAAAGCAGTGATACGTGTACGCAGTTTGATTTGGTGGTCTGACTTCAGTGTAAGGGAAGTGTTGGAGACGATGCTCCCATGCCGTAAGGATCGTCAACTGAAGGATGAGCTAATACTCGACGATTCGGTGGAAGAGTTGAAGCAAGTGGCCGACAGTGAACTAGCAGACAGCACCAAGGCAGCGCTGGGTCACATCGCTGGTTACCGCGCACGATCGGCAACTAGAGGAAACCGCTGCTGCCACTGTGCCGACCTTCTAGTAGATAGAAGCTCGTCTCCACTAGCCGTTACCTACCACAATGATACTGGCGAGTACTCGCACTCCATCTACCGGTCATTCACAGAGTCCTCGATCGTGGAAAGCTGCTGGTCCCTTCTACCTTGGCAATCGAGGTCACAGTGCAAGTGTGCCAAATCTGGAAATCATTGGCAGAAATGGAGTCCACCCGGTCCAACTTATTGGGCTGCAACTCTCCGAGGAACGTTTTCGTCGGCCTTGTTTCCCGCACCATGGCCGACCACGTGCACCTGATGTGCTCCATCTGCAGCAGCGGACATGTGCTCGCTGAAGCCCCGCTTCGTCGTATGTCCTCCGCCCTATTCAACCTGTTTGCCGGCAACATGGTTCGTGATGCGAACAGTGACGTCCATGCTGCCAACCGACCGCGCTCATCTCAAGTTGTACGGTCCCAGTCGAAAGACAAACGTCAAAAATTGTCGGGACTAAAAACTGCTAAAGGGTTACTCACTGTAATTTCTGCTGTTGTTTTTTGTCGTTTTTGCTAGTGGTGCAACTTATATGTTAATTGTTGTCAACACCAATTATATAAATTGTGCTACAACTGATTACCATGTTTTCAATTTTCGAGTTGTATATATCATTAGTAGCAGATTGATAAGATTTTATGCTGAATTATAATTATTTATTTACATACGATTCAATATTACAGTTTGACATGCTACCTCTGTGTCCAAAACTCGAGTGAAATTAATAAAAGTAGGTCTCGGGGTGATATTTCGCTGTTAAGTGTTGGGTACCTTACGGCAAACACGGCAAAACGAGTGTCAAATCCAGGTCTACTGTTATCTATGGTGCTATTTATACCTCAAAGCGGGAAGATATACTGTTATGGGTTGTTCCAACACATTGCTACGCACACGTAGCCTGTTGTCAGTTTGTTGACGCAAATCCACAAGCAAATGACCGTACATTTTCTTCATTACGTCTCTATAAACATCCATAATGAATCTGATATTATCTGGCATGTACTGCTGAGCAAATGCGCGCAGTGGTGTTTGATCTCGAAAATTACGGAAAAATACATAATAATTTGTATTTAGACTGATTGTGCGGTAGTTGGGCGACTTGAGAAACGTGTTTTGGGTGACAAATAGTACACTCATGTTGGCGTGACGCGACGTTTTCGTAAACATGTCACGTACAGCAGGCCCTTCCACAGCATCCAGTAAGTCGTCGATAATGACCATGCAACCATTACCGTGTTTATGTTTGCTTGCCAATCGTTGAATTTCCTCATGCGATGGCGCTCCGTACCGCATCTCGTTAACTAAATCCTTATATATATGATCGGGCGCTGCAGTTCCGTGGCAATACAGTACATAATCGGGGCTTCGGGTGAGCACTTGGTCCGCCCGTGTCAGCATGTCGACTATAAATTGACTCTTGCCGGACCCTGAAGGACCGGACAAGATCATTGTGGACGGTGTAACAAGACGTGGGTCAAACGTTTCCATACTCGCCGTACCGATGAAACTGATCTACGTTTAACAATAAGGGTATTATATAAAGGATTTGCTGATGTGAGACCGGTTTTGCGCTGAGCATCACTAGCCAAACACCCCCGGCGCTTAATCGGATCATATAACAATCCCACAATTACCAGCTCTGCAATTATACATTCAACATGACTGACAATGAGCAATAGTGAAAGAAGCAGCAATATTATATGCGTCACCATCTCGGTGATTATCAATTGAATGACACGTTTACACGTCAACAACTTGTATATTAAAGCCTACACACACACACACACACACAAACACACACACATACACACACACGTCGGCGCGTGCCGGGGCTCTCGAAAACCGGTTCAAGATACACATACACATACACACACACACACACACACCGAAACATGTGTACACACTAACACAGCTAACACACCTAGCACAACTAACACTGGTAACACAACAAATAAATAGCAATAAATAACGATGATGATGATGTCGGTCGGTCGGTCGGTCAGTCGATGAAGCCATAATGAAGGTACGATAATCGGGAAGGACCCTGCATTTACTGGACACTAACCTATTAATTTTTTCCCCTCCCACCGTAATTATCTTAAAATCTGCAGTCTTTTTAAATTGTCGAAAGGGGACGAAACACCTCTGTTCGCCCTCCGTAGAACGCGTCCCGAACATTCATCGGCGGCAAGACTTGCACTGCTTCGGCGCGACAACATTGTTCGTCATCGTCTCGAAGCAGTGCATCAAATTCACACTCCCAGATGGTGATGAGAGTTGTGTCGGGTCGGGCTCGCAGTATCGCCAGACGAGCCATGATGGCATCGTATAGATGGCGCGTTGATGGAGCCCCACTGTTCATCACATAGCGAAAGTTTTTGCTGGCGCCGTTTGAGCACTTACCAGCATGGTGATGACCATGAAAATAGCAACCGAGAAACTCGAAAAGCAGGTGTTGGTCTCCCACTTTGGCATAGCCGTCCACATTGTACGACCCAATACGCACCTCACCAGAGTTCAATGCGTGCTGAATATTGATGTCGCGAGACGACGCCTCCAGTTCCAGCCACTGGATCGATTTCTTCGAGTAGTTGCCACATGGTCGGTAGTGCTCATGGCTCGGTATCAACGCGACGCTGTCCTTGCGCAAAAACGTTTGACGCCACACCTCATGACACGCAGATGGAAGCGTGATGCTCTGAAATGGGTCCACCTCAGTCACATCGATGAATTGTTGGCGGAAACGCATACTACCGAGACGAAGTACATTGACATCGTCGCGGCAGTACGCTCCCATTTCCTGGCGCAGGTCATACTGCCGGCCCACCTGCGAGGCATGCCAATTGAGAAACTCGGCGCGCTGTTCGGTGGACATGCGACCCGGGTCGAACATATCGGCTGAAGGAAAAAGACCTACATAATTTTGATTGTCCGTAGTGTTGAGGAGGTGAGGGAAGAAACCTTTACGGACGGGAATGTTGAAAGTTTTGGAAAATTTCGCTAGAGGCATAGAAAGGAAACTGAAGGAATCAATGAATTGGAGTTTGGAATTTATAAATTTCATGGAGAGGATTTTTCTGCCGTTCATGATCAGGTCTGGCACCACACCTTGGCTCAACGCGTAATTGGCAACAATGTTGTTGTCATAACCTTGGGCATAATGGGCAATGACTTTCGCGTCCTTGAGCGTGAAAAACCACCGACCAAAGTCTTGTCTTGTCGTCGGGCCAGAGAACACATGTTCGTGCTTCTCTGTCCCACAGTCAGTGCATGGCCGGTCAATGCGATCAAAGCAGGACTCACAACATACGTGTGCGACACAATGATTAGGAATGTGAAGGTTGGTGCTGGTGTCAATCATACACTCAAAGTCGTAAAAGGTATAGATTTGTTTTTTGTTGACAGAAGATTGATGCGAAGGTTGGAGAAATCTACGTTGGGCGTTTTCCGCATCTATGAGCTCGTGGTTCGTGACTCGTTCACGACAGTAAGGGCATATGTGAGTGCCACAGACATGGCGATTTTTGCTATACGATTTGTAAAGCTCATCACCACATCTGGGACACCCGCGCCGCACCTTACAGCGTGATTGTTTGTGAGCCTCGAAACAGGAGCTGGAAATGAAATCTAAACTACATTCGGGACAATGGGTTAACGCATCGTTCCCGCTGGCATCGATGAGGCGCACCACAGTCCTTGCAGCCGCCGGCACAGGCATGTTGACCAAGACGGGTGAAGCGCGTTTGGCATTCCTCGCAGAAATATGGAGTGTCGAGGAATGCCTTGATCTTCGTGATGACGTCGAAATGATGATGATGATGGTAAAGATAGAGATGATGATGTCCTGTGCCTGAAACACACACATGCGAACTAATGCAAATTGAATTATATGAATGCAAATCATTAACGCTAACGGAATATTTCTTCTAATTACTCACCGAAGGTTGCGCCGAGTCGCCCAAAATGATCCGTCGAGTAGACATGGACCCGGTACTCCGACCAACCAGCCACCAACTTTTGGAGCTCCCGCAAACCCATGTTGGGCAGGGAAAAGTCTACCCCGGAACGTTCACACAATTCCCTGGCCTCAGACATGAAACTTGCGGGGTCCCTTGCCAGACGTTGCACACGCTTTCGGAAGGCGCTCGACGCCGCGTGGTTCTCTGTAATGTACCTGGCACCAACCAGTGCCCGGGGCAAACACTGTGTACCAAGTACACGGAAGAAACAGTTCTTCCGGGAGAACCACGTGGCGAAATCGCCGGTGTTCTTGAGCCGCGCCGAGCCCTCCATTTCGTCGTCCGGGATGTCGTGCGGTGGACGTCTGGCAATATGCGTCACCTTGAGCACGAGACTGGAATTGTCGGTGACAAACGACGCGTTGGACTGCGCTATTTTTTCCAGTCTGTAATGCAACATAAATTATTTTTAAACACTTGATGTAGTCAAACGAAATCTTAACATATAATCAAATATGCAATCTTGCTCACCTCTGTGCCAAGAGTGACGCCGTGAAATCTTTGGCTGATCGGGGCACCACGTAGGCGTCATGCTGGATGTTGCTGTTGGACAGTGTGACGCCTACCAGGTCCTCAGGATGCACACCCTCCTTGATGGTGTTGATGAAGGTGTCCATTGTCGTTTCGATCGAGCGGATGCATTGTTGGATGTCGTCGGGTCGTGTAAGTTTATGATGAATGATGAAGGCTTTTACATTAGTTTTATATCTACGGCTATAATATTCACTAATCTTTCTAAGGTCTATACTAACATTTCCTACCGTAGCTACGTCCCTAATTTTCTCTACTACTTCGCCAACCTCCAACTGTCTCTTTCCTGCCATACTGAATAATTATACAAACTAGCGTGAGCAATGAGTGAATGATTTGTGCGCAAGTGAACCGCAGTTTATATACCCACGCTGACGTGTACAACTTGGTGTGTCACAAAAATAAACTATCTTTGCAGGCACGTGTGCGCTGCTCCAATGGATCAGAGGCGACGATAATATTGAAAATATGCTACACACCCGGGCATGCCTTGTTTCAATGCGTCAATGTGAACATTTCATTAATACTTGTGACTACACTGATTTGTGAGTCAACAGTGTCGTCTATTGCCTAATTTGGTAATCAAAATTGTGGCTAAGCCTGCATAGATGATTAGTTGTCAGGTGGTTGTAGCGATGTGTTAACCACAACTTGAAGAATTAATCCGGAATTAATTCAAATTGTATTCAACATTGCCAGGACATCTGTATCAGCTCATCTAGGTGTTAACCACAACTTGAAGACTTGATTCAGAATTAAACATTGCGGCGTTGTGTGTGTGTGTGTGTGTGTGTGTGTGTGTGTGTGTGTGTGTGTGTGCTGGTGTTTACCAATGAACATTGTCTGCAACAAACCATCTGTACACCGACTAGAGCAGCAAACATTCTCGACGTATTCATGACCAACAACAACGACTTTATTCGTGAATACTATACAACCCCGACTGATCTGTCAGACCATTACATTATTACTCTGGCTAGCAATATTTCGTGGAAAAAATCATCCATTCGTGTTAACAATAGTTCATGCTTTAATGATTTAAATTTCCGTTCAGATTCAGTTTGTTGGAGTAACATCAGGGAAGAATTGAGAACAGTTGATTGGCAATCCAACATGAGCAATGCTGGACCGGATGAACAGTATGATTTTCTTACCTCCAAATGCTTGCATATATCAATGAAACATGTGCCACATAAAAGACCGTCACCAAAAAACCAAATACCACGAGATCGAAAAATTTGCATGAGAAAGAGAAGTAATCTCTTCAAGAAGTTTTTTTACGCGACAGACGTCCGCGTGAAACTACGTATTGAAAAGAAAATATCCACCATCAATGACAGACTGAAAACCTCAGTAGAAACTGAACAACGTCGTAGTGAACATGCTGCTGTATCGTGCATCAAAACAAACCCGAAATACTTTTATCGATATGCAGCAAACAAGTCCTCTTTAAGAACAGGTATTGGCCCTCTAGTCAGATCAGATGGTGTCGTCATAGATGAACCCAGAGCTGTTGTAGACACACTCCGCTCTCAGTATGAAAATGTGTTCAGCATACCGGATGCCGATAAAACTGTAAATACGCCCGTGGAATTTTTCTCAAATGAAGACTTGTTGTCGTTGAGGGATATGCACTTGTCAGCCAATATGATTCAGATGGTAATAAAGGAGTTGAACGTAAACTCAGCAGCTGGACCTGACCGATTTCCTGCAATATTTTTTACAAAATTGTGCTGTGGAATTAAGTAAACCTTTGCTACTACTCTATGAAACCTCTTTAGAAACAGGCACAATTCCTGCAAAGTTAAAAAGTGCAAAAGTAACACCTATACATAAAGGCGGTCCTAAAAATGAGGCCAAAAATTACAGACCGGTAGCTCTTACCTCTCATATCATCAAGATGCTGGAAAAACTCATTGTTAGAAAAATATCCACGTATATAGAGGGGAAAGAAATGATGAACACAAACCAACATGGTTTCCGTTCAGGTCGGTCATGTCTGACCCAATTACTTGGACACTACGAAAGAGTGCTGAATTCGTTGGAAAGCAATAGAGATGTGGACGTGATTTACCTTGATTTCGCCAAGGCTTTTGATAAGGTCGATCACGGTATACTTCTTCATAAGCTCCGCCAATTGGGTATCTCTGGAAGACTTGGTATTTGGATGCATTGCTTTCTCACTGGCAGAACACAAGTTGTGGCGGCTGACGGAGTGGAATCTGCACCGATGTTGGTCACCAGTGGAGTTCCGCAGGGCACTGTACTCGGTCCACTAATATTTACCATCTACATATCTGATATAGACGGACACACACAACACTCTCATGTCGGATGCTTTGCCGACGATACTCGTGTGTCACGAGAAGTATCAACATCGTCTAACGCTGAATTACTACAGTCTGATATCGACTCACTGTACTGCTGGGCGAATGATAACAACATGGTTTTCAATCCAACGAAATTCGAACACATTAGATATAGTTGGAGAAATAATCACAACCATGCAGCCAGTTACGTCTCGCAAGATGGCACAGTGATCACCAAAAAAGATCAGGTCAAAGATTTAGGCGTAATTCTCAGTAGTGATTGCAGTTTCACTGCCCATATCGAAAATGTCACCAATAAAGCTCGTAGCCAAGCTGCCTGGATCTTACGTACATTTGGAACTCGCGAGGCGGAACCTATGCGTGTACTGTTCAAAGCATTGGTGCTTCCATTACTAGAATACTGTTGCCAATTGTGGAGTCCATGGAAGGCTCGTGAGAAACAACTTCTAGAAGGAGTACAGAGATCTTTCACAGCCAAAATAAAATCCGTGAGACATCTAAGCTACTGGGACCGACTCAAGGCACTTCGACTTTTCTCGTTAGAACGACGACGTGAGAGATATCATATCATCTACCTGTACAAAATAATGACGGGAAAAGTGATGAACAGTGTAGATATAAAGTTCTACACACACAGACGACTTGGAAAACTCTGTCGCATACATAACATCAACTCAGAAGCGACCACGAGAGTAAGAACCATCAAGAACAATTCTTTCTCCATAAATGCAGCAAGACTCTTCAACGTCCTACCTAGAGAATTGAGAGGCATGTGCGGTGTTAGCCTCAACACATTCAAGCGGAAGCTGGATGAATTTCTCTTCACTGTACCGGACGAGCCAAAACTGCAGCACTACAACATCCGAGCGTCCACCAACTCCATCGTCGACCAGTTGGCGCTGAGACGGGCGGACGGACTCTTCTAGTGGCGGTGCATCAGCATGGCCACGGGCGAAAATTATCAGCCTGCAACTTCATACCTCAGGAACCTCAGGTGTGTGTGTGTGTGTGTGTGTGTATATGTGTGTATGTGTGTGTGTGTGTGTGTGCTGATCAGCCGAGATCTGATCAAGGTGAAGCTTTCCGTTGTTATAGAAACTGGTGTGTGTGTGTGTGTGTGTGTCTGTGTGTGTGTGTGTGTGTGTGTGTGTGTGTGTGTGTGTGTTCACTCTTGTTTGAGAGATTGTCCTGTGCGGATGTGTTTTTGTGTCGCTCCGGCTATTTGCGTTTTCGTGGTGATTTGTGCTGCTGATAGTGGTTGAGGTTTCGCGGCTAGGTGCTAAATTCTGTGCCTGGCCCGACTCTCCGTGTGTGTGTGTGTGTGCGTATGTGCCTGGCGCATCCCCCTGTGTTGGGGAGGGCCCTCAGTGCTCGGGTCGCGTGTGTGTGCGCGTGTGCCTGTGTTTGTGCGTGTGTGAGCCGTGTGACTGTGTGTCTGTGTGTGCGTGTTTGTGTGCGCGTGTGCCTGTGTTTGTGCGTGTGTGTATGTGTTCGAACCGTGTGTCTGTGTGTGCGTGTGTGTGAGCGTTTGCCTGAGATCTTATCGCGCTCGTCATGGTCGCGATGACCAAGCCTGCCGGGCTTCAACCCTCCCGCGCTGCTCCCCCTCCTAACGGCTCAACTTGTGCCATGTGCAAAATGGCCGTTACCACCTGTGCGTTGTGTTGTTCACAATGCACGGAGTACGTGCATGTGAGAGGCAGCCGAATGCCGAAATATTTGGCCATGACCTATTTCACCACCAGAGCATCCTTCACTTGTGAGGATTGCTCTCTTGCTCGTCAGTGCAACACTGCAGAAATGCAGGAGTGGCTGGACAGCCTTGTCGGCATAACAACCGCCGACAAACAAACCATGGTGGACATGATCCAATCTTCATCGACCGAGAATCAATCTCTGGCGCAGCTGACTAAGACCGTCAGCGAAATCAAGGCCCAGCTGCAACGAATTACTTGCCCAAAGCCTCCGTTGCTGTCAACAACTCCGCCACTGATGCCGACTCCGCCACTGTTGCCGACTCCGCCACTGTTGCCGACTCCGCCACTGTTGCCGACTCCGCCACTGATGCCGACTCCGCCACTGCTGCCGAAGCCGCCACTGGTGCCGACTCGGCCTCTGATGCCTGTTCAACATCCGCGGTCATACGCGCAGGCAGTGACACGTGAAATAATCGTTCACTCCCAAGACAGTGCTCCAGTCGACAGGAAGCGTGTGTCTGAGGCCCTCAAATCTGTTCCTGTCATCAAGATGCGAACAACAAAACGTGGCGCCATCAAGTGAGTCTTCCTGACTCTAAAGCTGCCGAAAATGCCATGCTGGTCATGAAAACTGAAACCCAGCTCAATGCCTCCTGCCGTGGCAAAATGGTTCCAAAACTGACCATAACATCGGTCAGTTCTGACATCGCTGATAGCGAGATCTTTGACTGTGTGTGCCGCAAAAATGACGGAGTCAAAGCGGCTATGAAGCACCCATCCAACTTCAAGGTGCTCTTCCCGAGAAAGTCTGCTGGTCACACCAAGACTGTTGTTGTTGCCGTCTCTCCTGCCATCCGGGATACCGTGATGAAGTCAGGATATCTGTACATGGGTGACCGTCGGTGTGTGGTGCACGACCGCTACTGGGTCACACGCTGTGCCAAGTGCCAGCGCCACGGCCACATGGCTGACAAGTGCCAGGCCCGCGAGAACACTTGTGGCTAATGTGCTGGCAAACACGCCACCAAATCGTGTTCTCTGAAGGATGCGCGCAAATGTGCTAACTGTGTGCGAGCTGGTCGTAGCAACGCCAGCCACTCATCCTTCGACCCGGCGTACCCGTGCCTAATCTCGGCGAGAACTCGGGTCTTCCATCGCACCCAGACCATCGATGACTGCCGTCCGGGAAACTAGACCCGACCAATGACCAGCCAGATCTTCCAGCCTCGTCCTCCTCCAGCGACAATGATTCTACTCGTCATCCTCATTCTCGTCTTACCGCTAAGTGTTCTTCACCTAAACCTAATTTTAATATGTTACCATCTGTTTCTGCTAATTGTAAATATGTAAGATGTGCTCTTTGGAATTTACGTTCTATTAGGTCTAAAATTTCTCTCTTTCTCTCTGTCTTAGTTAATTATGACATTTTCTTTGTGAATGAATCTTGGCTTTCTCTCTCTGAAATCTCTTCCTTTAATAGCTGTCTTCCTTCTAACTACTCCGCTTATCACCAGTCTCGCTCCATCAATAGTTCTAATTCCTCTAAGTCTGTTGGTGGTGGTGTTGCTATTATTATTAATTCTGATTGTATTCGTCTTATTCAATGTAAGCTAGATGTGTGTATAAATTCCTTCGAATATGTTTGCTGTAAGATCACTAGCCGTTACTCTCTCCCCGTCTGTATTGTTTCAATCTATCGTGGTAACTATGTATCTAGTTCTGTTTTCTTAGATGAGTTTACTGTTCTCATTGATACGCTTATTTCTATGTTTTCTTCTAGGATTCTCTTTTGCGGCGATTTTAATCTTTGGCTAGATGCCCCTCATCTCAAATCGTGTTCTTCTTCGTTTCTTGAATTAATATCTTCCTATGGCTTAGCAAATCATGTATGCGGTTCTACTCATGAACATGGTCACACTCTCGACATAGTGCTCTCATTCAGTGACTCCCCTATTTCTATCAAGGATTTGACTGTCTTCTCTATTGATTCCTCTGTTTCAGATCACTCCTTAATTGAATTTTCGGCGCATATTCCTCTCAGCTTAAGATCGCATAAAACTGTCACGTTTCTAGATTATCTTACTGTTGACTACGACTCTCTATGTAACCAGATATTTTCTTCTTTCAATTATGATTCGTTTTGTTTCTTACCCCCTTATGATCTCTGTAAATATTTCAACTCCTGTCTTGAATTTCTTAGAGATCAGTTTGTTCCTGTTAAGAAGTTCCGTTCCTCTTCATCTCTTCATAGTCCCTGGTTCAATAGTGAAATTCGTAGCTCCAAAACTTCTCTTAGACGACTTGAGCGCCATTGGTTGCGTCTGAAAAATGATGCATCATGGCAATCTTATTGTGTTGCACGGCGTCACCACCATATCTTGTGTGAGGACGCCAAAAAATCCTATTATAATAATAAAATTTCCTCCTGTCTCAACAGTAAATCCCTCTGGAATATTTTCAATAAACTCTTAGGTAAATCTAATACCCTGGTGTTTCCTGATAGTGACCCAACTCGCTTACCTTCCCTATTCTCTCATTTCTTTGAGAATAAAATCTCGAATATATGCTGTCGTTTCCCTCCTGCTACATTGTCTTATTCTCCCACCACCTCCGCCATTTTTCATTCTTTCCTTCCGATTTCCATCTCTGATTGCAGGCTACTACTGAGGCGTGTGCACACTCGTTCTTCCTCCCTGGACCCTATTAACCTTGCTCGAATTCCCAACTGTATTGAGTTACTTCTTCCTTTCATCACCTATTTTATCAATTCGTCTTTCTCTCTCGGTGAATTCCTTGCGTCTAAAAGCGCAAGTATACTCCCTATCCTGAAAAAACCTAACCTTGATCCCAATTGTTTTTCTAACTATCGTCCCATCTCTAGAATTCCTTGGCTATCCAAATCGCTTGAAATGGCCGCTTATGTCCAGATTTCGGATTACCTTGAGCGCCATGATCTATTTCTCCCTGAACAATCAGGTTTCCGTAGTTTTCACTCAACTGAAACCTCGCTTCTCTTCCTCTATGACTCTATTCTTAAGTCTACTCTTGCTTTTAAGGATGTTCTTCTCATTCAACTGGACTTCTCTGCGGCTTTTGACACTGTTGATCATCTAATTCTACTCAATACTCTATCCAACCTAGGTATTTGTGGCGCTGCACTATCATTCTTCCGCTCTTATCTTCTTTCACGATCTCAGCTTGTTTGTACCAGTGATTCTTGTAGTGAGTCTTTCCCACTCTCATACGTTGTCCCACAGGGGTCGGTCCTAGGCCCTCTCCTTTTTAATATTTACTTAACCTCCATAGGTGAAATCCTTCATCGTCATGATGTCACATTCCAAATCTTTGCGGATGACATACAAATTATTCTCTCGTCTGATACTATTTCCCAATCTTCTGTTTCTTCTCTCTTGGATGACATTGAAACCTGGTCTTTGTCCCACCATCTCAAGCTAAATGCGGATAAGACAAAATTTATCCTTTTTCAATCTTCTACAAGTTTAACTTGTCTATCTGTTCCTCTCTCTAAATCTGTTCGTAGCTTAGGTGTCTTGCTAGATGATTCTCTTTCTTTTGAACCATACATCTCTGATATCATTAGGGTATGTAACTTTCACATTAGGCGAATCTATTCTATCCGTAGATATTTAACTGTCTCTGCTGCTTTCAAACTAGCTAATTCTTTCATTCTCAGTAGGGTACAATACTGTTGTTCCCTCTTTCTTTCTCTGAACCACCGCCAGCTTCGCAAACTTCAATCTGTTATTAGAAAAGCTTGTCGTCTAATCTACAATCTCCCTGCTGGCTCTCATGTCTCTCCCTATCTACAAAAATTGGGACTTCTTCCTATTAAGGCGCTCATTGACTACCGCATCTGTTTGATCATCCATTCCACTCTTATTCTCCGTAAGCCCTCGTACTTATTTGAACTTCTATCCTTCAAGAAATCTACTTGTACACTTAGGTCAACTGATGATTCTCGTCTCTTATTGGAACCTGCTTTTCCTACTAGACATACTCACTATAATCGTTGTTTCTCTATCTTAGGACCCCGTATTTACAATAAGCTCTCCCCAACACTACGTTCTATCAATTCTATCCCTGTCTTCAAAAAACACTCAAAGAAGTTTTTCATGGTGAAATCGTATTATACTCTAGAGAACATTGTCTATATTAGTGATGATTATAAGGTGTGAATTATCTCTCTTCTTTCTTTACCTTTCACTTTCTGTGTGTGTGTGTGTGGCTATGTGTGTGTGTGTAGGTGTGTCTGTGTGTGTGCGTTTGTGTGTGTGTGTGTGTGCGTGTGCAGCGCCCTAGAGACCCTCTAGGTGTAGGGCGCTATATAAATATCTACCTAATGTAATGTAAATGTGTGTGTGTGTGTGTGTGTGTGTGTGTGTGTGTGTGTGTGTGTGTGTGTGTGTGTGTGTGTGTGTGTGTGTGTGTGTGTGTGTGTGCTTCATGCGTGTGTCTTCTGTTCTTGTGTCTTTATGTTTCTCCATTGTATGCTGTATGTGTGTTGTTGTGTTGAGCTCTGTTATCTGTGTTTGTGTGTCTGTTGTGTTGTGTTCTCTGTCTATTTGTTTGAGTGTATGTCTTTGTGTGTCTGATATGTTGTGTTTTCTGGTTTGTATTTGTGTGTCTATTGTGTTGTGATTTGTCAATCTGAGTGTATGTCGTTGTATGCTTGTTGTGTTGTCTTAATGTGTTGTATGTTGTGTTGTCTTCTGTGCTGTATGTCGGCTTTGCTATCTTATTCAATATGTATGTGTGTGTGTGCGTGTGCATTTTTGTGTTTTTGAGTATGTAAACGTGAGTGTATGTTCGTGATTGTGCGTATATGTACTTGTCTATATGTCGGTTATATGTCTGTATTTTGTGTGTGTATGGGTGTGTGTATGTAGGTGAGTGTGTGTGTTCGTGATTGTGTATGTGTGTGTGTGTGTGTGTTGTGTGTGTGTGTGAGCGCTTTTGAGACCCTCGGGTGAAAAGCGCGATATAAATGTCTTAATGTAATGTAATGTAATGTAATGTGTGTGTGTGTGTGTGTGTGTGTGTGTGTGTGTGTGTGTGTGTGTGTGTGTGTGTGTGTGTGTGTGTGTGTGTGTGTGTGTGTGTATGTGTGTGTGTGTGTGTGTGTGTGTGTGTGTGTGTGTGTGTGTGTGTGTGTGTGTGTGTGTGTGTGTGTGTGTGTGTGTGTGTGTGTGTGTGTGTGTGTGTGTGTGTGTGTGTGTGTGTGTGTGTGTGTGTGTGTGTGTGTGTGTGTGTGTGTGTGTGTG